>CM053029.1:311176406-311276303 GCA_028564925.1 Lithobates sylvaticus | reverse complement strand
AAGCTGTGTGTTCAATTGTACCTGACCTAAGAGTAGGAAATTATTATATTATATTGTTCAAAATCCAGATCCTGCAACTCAGGATGAAATGCAGTAGTACAAAGGGATACCATGAAAATGATGTTGATGGAGTTCCCGTTAATTCCACAATCTCAAAAAAGGGTGTTTGTGGGATAGTACCTGCTATTCTTAAACTGTAGAGTGTAGATAACACATATAACAGGAACTGCCACAATTCAAGACAATTATTAGTGAGGATATATTAAGCATTTCGCAATGGAAAAGCTAGGAGTACAAGTGTGGACATAATAGTCAATGCTGTAGCAGAATTCCAAAATCTTTGAGAAACTGAATATAATCAATTTCAAATGATGAAATGATGGTTGACAATCTTCAATAAGCCTGCTTGAAAGAGAAAGGTTTTATGAGAGGTAAGAATTACAAAGAGTTCAAACATCCAAAATGTAGAAAAGGAGAGGGAGTAAGAAAAAAGGTAGATGACTCCAGGCATCATAGAAGGACAATCCTAGGGTGTGTGGAGTCTAAATAATCCAGTGTTATGTATACTTGGGTACAGAAAATCCAAAAAAAAAAGTCAAATGAACCAGATAATTAGTTACAGAGTCTAAAGAAGAACCTACAGGTTGAAGCCTGAAAATTCAAACTGAAAGGAAGAAACTTCTGAAAGACCAGATAGAATGAGGTAACACTAATCGACTGGTACAAGTGGGAGTATACATCTAAACAAAGGTCTCATAAACAGATTTTGTCCAATGAAGTAGACATGTTGTCAGGTCTGCGATCCTGTTTAAGGCTTGCTTTGCTGACATCCCTTCTGGCTCCAGATCCTGCTTGCAGTTCCACTACATTGATCCCTGACTTGTGGCTTGGCTGACTATCCGTTCCGGTTACTGAACTTTGGCTGTTTTGACTACGTTTGTTCTTTTTACTTTTATTATCAAACAAGTGTGATTTAACTGTACTTTTGTCTCGGCCTTCATGGTTTCTGACAGTAGGCGAAGGCCATGAATTCAGAAGATACAGTCAATCCACTTGTTGGTAATATTTTTTCCAGATTGGATGAACTGGATCATCGCATGGATAAGTTCGCCATGGCGTTACAAACGCTTCTGAGTTGCACAGCTCAGCTGGAATCTCCCTCTCCCATTACCTCTATAAGAGGTATGCTGGTTACCCTTTCTTGGGCTGAGTCGTCCATCGAGATACAGGCTCTAAATGACTCTGGGGCTGCAGGCCTGTTCATTGGTGCTGCCTTGTATTGAAGCACTTAATTTCATTGCAGCTGCATGACACTCCACTTGCCATTGAGGCTCTTGACAGGAGACCTCTACAGCCTGCCCATGTGACTCATGAGGTAGTTCCGTTGTCCATGGCCGTAGCGGCTCTTCACCATGAGATAATCCAATTCCAAGTTATTTCCTAAGTTTCTGCTGGTTATTGGTTATCCTCCAACTGGCCGTATGATTGCGCAATTGACCTTCAACCTGATGCCATACCCCCTCGTGGCCGGGTTTACCCTTTGTCGGTCTTGGAGGATAAGGCCATGAAGGAGTATGTTGCAGACGCACTTTCTTGAGGTTTTATCCGCAAATCATCATCTCCTGCTGGTGCTGGTTTCTTCTTTGTAAAGAAGAAGAGTGGTGAACTGAGACCTTGTATTAATTATAGGGGTCTCAATTAACCATTGAAAATATGGCCCTTTCTGACCATCACCCGATTACCCTGACTCTGCGATTTCCACAAAGGGTGGAGTCCACCAAGACATGGAGACTGGATGCCTCCATTCTTGCGGACCCTGGAGACCTAGCAAACATCAAACAGGCCCTTACTGATTATTTCCACCAGTATGACACACCTGAGATGTCTCCCATGGTTCAATGGGAGGCACATATGTGCATCATACGAGGACACCTCCTTGCTATAGCTGCTAGGAAAAAGAAAATACATCAAGCTTTGAACATCTCTCTTTCCAAAAAAATAGCTAGGCTGGAAGCCCAACATAAATGCTCTCAGGCCCTCCAAGTAGCTAAGGAACTAGCAGACACACGAGCTCAGTTAGTGGAGGAACTGTTTAAGAAAGCGCGCAAAGGCCTTGTCCTATCACATAAACTGTTCTATGAACAGGGCAATACACCAGGTAAGCTACAAGCCAGAGTTACACAGAAACGCACACAGTGCACCATGTGACCGACTCGTCAGGAACAATTTACTCCAAAAGCGAGGAGATTGCACACCAATTTCTTTACTTTTATAGTGAACTTTACAATCTTAAAGGGGTGGGCTGGGACCAAAACCCTACTAGTGTTGAAACATGCTCACGGCTGATAAAGGACCTTCACAAATATAGCCCTAAAGCCCTCTCAGAGGCTGATAGGATCGCGTTAGAAGACCCTTTGTCTTCCTAAGAGTGGACAGATGCCCTAAAAGCCATGAATCCTGGCAAATGTCCGGGACCAGGTGGCTTCTCTGTTTAATATTATAAAAGTTTTGCAGACCTTTTAGCCCCACATTTCCTTAAAGAATTTAATACCCTGCCCACCACCTCCTGCCCATCACAGACCCTACAAGAAGCCTACATTTCCATAATCCACAAAGAAAATAAAGATCCGACCAATGTGGCCAATTACCGGCCGATTTCACTTTTAAACGTGGATGTCAAACTCTTCTCTACAATCCTGACCACTCGCCTTGCATTCCACTTACCGGCCTGGATAGGCTTGGACCAAGTGGGTTTTGTCCCTGCAAAGCCCTGAATCTCCATCACTGGCTCACCTTCTTTCAACAAGAGGGATTTTTTCTGGCAATGGATGTGGAGAAGGCGTTCGATCGAGTGGCTTGGGACTATATGGAAGATACCCTGCTGGCTCTTGGTATTTCTTCTCCTATACCTCTCGGGTGTTCAACCATTTCCAAGGTGTGCCTTAAGTAATCCTGCATATTGTGGCCTTTCATCCACGTTATTTGATTAGAAAGCTATACCAAACTAAGTATATTGCTGAGATTAGCTCTTTTATAGCTATGCCTACATTTCTTTAGCAGTTTCACACGTATACTGCATATATCTATCATTTGATCATATTCCGTGCTAAGATAGATTGCGCTCTGAGCTTTTTGGTCCATCTCTATCCACTAATCTGAAGGGTGTTCTAGCCTGACTTCATTTATACATTTCCTTGTACCTTTTCTTATTAGAAGCATTTACATCTTGAATTTTACAGACTGATAGTACTGGTTTGTAAGATTTAAAAAAGAAAGCTTTGATGCAGCTATGTTACTGGCCATTTAATATGTTGCAGTCTTCTTTCTGTTGCTGTATCTTGCACATATCTGCTGTAGCTGACTGTGAGTGGATTCTCAGCTTTTCTCTGAGTGAGTGTCTGGGCTATGTCTGGGCCCATAACCTGTTAGAAAATCTGTACACAGCCCTACAGTACAGAAAGTGTACATGGGCTTTGCTGCTTAACTGCAGAAAGAAAAGGAGCTTTATTATCAGAGAAAAGACATAGAGTTTAGTTAGAGATGCAGCTACAAACTTACAAATGCTGCCATTAACTGGATGAAGAATATAGCTGTAGTTGTTCAAAAATACATGCACAACCCGGTGCACAAAGGTCACATTCATGCAAACCCAGTAATCTTCAATCTAGCAGGGTCTAGGTATGGCCTCCAAGGCTACTGCTGAAGAAAATATAATCCTTATAGCTGTTGTGTAAAGACCAGCTCAAGCAACATGATAGGCATTTGAAGAAAGAAAAACATCCACGAAGTACAGAAAATGTTGCTAGAGGAGAAAAATAATTAAAATATAGATAAAGGTTTTCAGAGCTGAAGTGTGATGGATAGGGGCGTGGTTATATGTGAGATGGCCTTTTTAATGTTTGCTCACTTTTCAAGGGAAGTTTCACTTTGCAAAGGGAATTATCTCAATAGCTTAGTGAATGTGGTGAAGGCAGCAGAGCTTCACCTCATCCACTGAGTTCTAGGAAAAAAATACATGCAAAGTGCAACGACATCTGTTTCTAGACTACAGTGGAAAAAATATGACCAAAATGTGTAAGATCCCCTAATAGTAGTTTTACTATCTCTTCGGGTTAGAGATCTGCAGTGTGTTTTGCTGCTGGTCCTAGTTGCCGAACAACCGGTGACACTGCTGTAGAATCATAAACAATCTCTTTTAGCGGTGGTATGATTTGTGATTACTGCTGGAAGTAAACCTTATTCTGGCAGAATAACTGCTATCATGGCTCATTTTTCTCCACTTTGATAGCATGGTTTCTATTTTATTCTCTTCTACTGTCATCATGCCTTTCTCCCAGACAGTCTATGGACTGTAGATTTGTGCTTGGTATACAATTGTCTTCTCTTGCTAGCAGTATAATTGTTACCAAACTTTTGAGCTCTCTGGGTTAGGCTTCTCAAACCCCCATCTCAGCCACATAATGCATTGGAAAATAAACTTCCTGCAATATTTCTCTTATTTCTAGCTGAAAAGCCCACTACATTTGCATAAAAATGTGTGCCATGCAATGTTTTGTACAGTTTCTATACAAAACACCAGTTTGTAATGTCCTTAAAATGCCTTGTAGACATCGTTTGGAATTTGTATTGCTGAAATCTTCAATTTGTAAGCACAAATAATAAAGGTCTCTTACCAACAGTGCACATAGTGTTTTCTGTGTTGGGATAAATGACATCCTTTTAGTATCACAATTAACTTTTCTTCTGATCATAGGCAATGGCCATTTGCAATTTACTACCAAGTGTTATTTGAGCATTAAACATTCATGCCACTAGACACCTTTGTATCATATATTCTGTGCAAGCTCCCGTCTTGGATTCAGCCCATTAAAGAAAGTTATTATTTTAATACATCATTAGAAACCAATTAGAAATTGCTTTTATTGCAATCACACATGCTGAAATGGCTTTGTAACAGCTATTGAGGCAGAAAAGCCACTAGAAAGTATGATCCAGTGTCACTGGCCTGTTCACTGAAAAATGTGTAGCATGTGACTAAAATGCATTTTTATGTTTAAATGTTTTTTAGTTATTTTTTTTCTCCAGAAATGGTAATGTAATGTAAAATGTAAAAGGGTAATTGAAATGAGAAGTCTTGAAAAATGTTTAGTTGACTAGTAACAAGCAAGGTCCTGAGCTAAAGCAATATGGAGAAGGAGACATTGGGGTTTATTTACTATAGCTAGAGAGGGCAAAATGTGTCACAATTCTGCAGAGAAACCAATCAGCCTCTAACATTAGCTTGTTTAATTAAGCTTTAGCAATAAAACCTGGAAGCTGGTTTCTCTGCAGAATTGCGGCTAATTGTGCCCTCTCTAGCTTTAGTAAATAAAGCCCATTGCCTCTTATTCTTTCCCCATCCGGTACTAATGTTATGATGCACCAGTCTCCTCTAGCCAGCAGGTTGAGAGCTAAAGCCAAGCATGCAAACAGACTTCTATGCAGAGTGCTGAGAGAGACAGTAGCCATATAATAGGATGAATGGACTCCTTACATTACAGATCCCAATATGCACTGTGCAGTAGGAGTGGAGAAATCAATTTCATTTAACACGGCAGGGGGCGTTATCACAGACAAGCGTGGCCGCCTGTCCAGATCCAATGTGGACAAGCTCACGTTCATTAAAATGAACCAGGCATGGATCCCACAGGACTTGTCCGTACCTTGTGCAGAATAGACATGTATACCGGTGTTCTGACAAAAACTGTCCGGCCATCGGTAGTGTCCACCCCGTACTGCGCAGGCGCAGCGCTTGCAGTCCATCTGCAGTCGGGAAAACAGAGACATTCAAAACCTTAACAGTTGTATATCCTTGCCCTGTTGGGGTAAAACAGCTGATAGGGACAAACATTGATCTAATGAGAAGCTTACTCACCCCATAACCATAAACAGTGATTCATCAGTTAAAGATGCTCACCCTCATCAGCTACATCAGGCCTATCAACATGTTCTGCAGGAGCAGAAGGACCCACTGGAAGATATAGTAAAGCTCTGGAAATTCAGCTCTTACAAAAGAGTGCTACAACCTAGGGAAATAGCTTGCTTGCAAGCCACTGTCCAGCCCGGGCCCTTTGTTGTCCTTGAAGCTGATTCTTGGGGAAAGGATGCTGGGGTGGAGTTGATTCCTGAGGAAGTGTTGTTAAGGCCTTGCAGCAAAATCACAAAAATAATGCTTTAATGCATTGGTTTACTGTGGGTAGCTACAGACGAAATATCAGTGGAAGGGGAGGGTCAGGGGTTGGATCCTGAAATGGTGGAAGATGTTCTTGAAAAATGACTATGAACTGGGCTGTGCTAAGACAGCTCAACACATAATTCAACTTCAGGAAGATAAACCTTTCAGGCAGAGCACTCAGCAAATCCCAATTGGGTGATCTGGAAAATCTTTGAGAGTAACTGGCTGAGCTGTAGATAATGGGGATAATATGAGAGTCATAAAGGAGATATGAACCATAGGAGAATGATTGAGGTACTGGTATATCTTGATGATATCATCATCTTTGGGAAGACTCTTGAAAATGAGGAGGGACCGGAAAAGGTGCTGCAGAGACTCCATGAAGAATGGTTAAAATTGTTATTGGAAAAATGTCAGTTCTTTCAATCCTCAGTCATCTATCTGAGGCATGTTGTCTCTACAGAGGGAGTCACCACATACCCAAAAAAGGCAGACTCTGACACTTCCTGGCTTAGACCGATTAACATAAATAAACTGAGGTCATTCTTAGGATTTTGGATATACCCTTGTTAAAGGGGGCTTCCAGATTCCTGTAAGCCCCCTGCCTGCAGACCCCTACAACAACCAGTCAGGGTCATGGGTAAGGGCCCAAAAAACAGAGATCCAGAACCTATTTTCATGTAAGGCCAACAGTTTTTTGAAATTGTAATATTTTGTCACAATTTTTTGAAAAATTCATAAATTAGACAATTTGTTTTCACAAAGTTGCCATTTTAACAAGTTATGTATCACACATAGCACAGAAATACTTGTAATTACACACCAATACACATTCTGCTATGCCTCTTGAGTATGGTGATACCACATTAAATTACGTTTTCACTGGTTTGATGCTTAGAGGGTCCCAAACTCTAAGGAATACCTTTGCGTTTGATAACGCATCCATAATTTCCTATCTATAACATTTTCAGAGGCCCTGGAACACCAGGACAGTGGAAGCACCAACAAAATGACTTTATTTTAGAAAGCAACTCTCAAATACAGTATGGTCAAACATAAGCCTCATACACGATCGGACCGTGGACCAACTTTCCCGTGGATTTTTGTCCAAAGGGCGTTGGCCCCAAGTTGGTATTGCATACACACGGCAGGACTTTTTCAGCCAACTTTTACCAAATCACTTGGTTTTTCTGCTCTTTACCGCCACCTTTGGTCAACTTCTGTATTGTTGTCTGATCTTTTGCATTGGTTCTGCATTGGTTTGTACAAAAGTCCGTTGGTTTTGTGTACACACGGTCGGACTTTGGTCCATCGGACTTTTGTTGGCAGAAAGTTGGTCCGTTCGCACAGCCAACAAAAGTCAGATGAAACCTGGAAAAAGTTGGTCCGATGGAGCGTACAGACGGTCGGATGTTGGTCCAAAACAGCTAATTTGCATGTTGGTTGTCAAAAAGTCCGATCGTGTGTACGGGCCTTTAAGGCCCGTGAACACGATCGGACCGTGGACCAACTTTCCCGTGGATTTTTGTCCAAAGGGCGTTGGCCCTCAAGTTGGTATTGCATACACATGGTCGGACTTTTGAGTCAACCAACACGAACGTAGTGACGTTACAACGTACTGACAACGCTTCAAAAGAGGACGTTCAATTCTCTCGCGTCACCCTTCGGGCTCCGTCTGCTAACTTCGAGCTAGCAGATGTTTGGTCAGTGGTGATTCGAGTAGTTTTCGGTCCGTGTTCCTTTCCGACCGTTTTGGCCAGCCATGTTGCGCGATCCTAGGAGAGAGCGTGCTGTTTATGGGCTTGGAGTAATTGCTGTGACTCGAGCCCAGTCTAGAAATAGGCGCAATACTGGGATAAGAAGTGTTTGGACCAAAAGTTGGCTACTTAATCGTGACCAATTCAGCCATATGCCGTTACTGCGTGAGCTACAGGAGAACAATCCGAATGATTTCCGCAATTATCTCAGAATGACGGACTCCTGCTTTCAGCAATTATTGTCCTTGCTGTCCCCCTATATTGCGAAGCAGGACACATGCATGCGGGCTGCAATACCAGCAGAGCAAAGGCTCATAGCCACTTTGCGCTATTTGGCGACAGGGAGGAGTCTCCAGGATATAAAATTTACAACAGGTATCTCTCCCCAGGCTCTGGGAGTCATTATCCCTGACACATGTTGTGCCATCATTCAAGTATTGCAGAAGGACTATATTCGTGTAAGTATTTTTGCTTTAATATCACCGTCATGTTTTGTAATGCATTTTATTTTTTTTGGCCATTCCATCCTCCACATTTTTGGAATATGGTGTGATTGAATGTCCTCTTTGTCCTCATGCATGCCTTAACCTTTTTCGTGGCCTACATGCATATTTTCCTCCCCTAACCTCCACAGCATGCTACCCTGGGCCCATCTACACGTAGTCTAGTACTTAACACTGTATTTATTATGCTTCCTTCATTACCCTAAACACCGCCTAAAATGTGTCCCAATATTATTCCTGCCCTTAAAAAGAGTCTCTTATTTAGTTTGAAACACTCCCCCCCTCCCCCCACACACCCCCAACCTCCAAAAAATTACAAATAAAATGTAATAAAATATTAGAAAATGCAGAGTCAACCAACACAACTACTCCATCTGCAGATTTGGCAAAACACATATACTGTGTACCTTATTTTTTGACTTAAGATTGTTGCCTAAATGTAGTGAAATGGCCTGCCTGATTAGCTTCAAAATCGACAAATTATACTTTCATCATGATTTTTTTCTCATTATGAATAGCTCCCAACATCCCTGTGCTGTGCCAACTTCCTTGCTTTTTAACTTCATCTTAACAAATACTCATAATTAATTATCCTTTTTATTATTTTGTACGATGTATGTCAAAATGTGTATAGATTTTGTCAATGTGCATTCATATTTTTGTTTTATTCCACTTCTTACCTGTCCACCAGTGGCGGCTGGTGCTCCAATTTTTTGGGGGGCGCAAAACAAACAGCCTCACTGTGCCATCAAACGCTGCCACTGTGCCCATTAAACGCTGCCACTGTGCCCATCAAACGCTGCCACTGTGCCCATCTAACACTGCCACTATGCCCATCTAACGCTGTCACTGTGCCCATTAAATGCTGCCAATGGCACTTACCTTGTCAGGCGGCGAGCGGTGTCTCCTCATCTTCTCCCGCGCTCCTGTCTTCACAGCGCCTGTGACTTCAGCCAATCAGGGGACCGGTAACACAGACCGGCAACCTGATTGGCTGAGAGGCGGGTCTGTGTTAGGGAAGCGATGTATTCGCTTCGCTAACACAAAACTGTGTAAGCAGCGAACGCAAAGCATTGCGCCCGCTGTTTACACTTCTGGAAGCCTATTAGAGCACACCGCTCTAATAAGGTCCCCTATTCGAGCTTTACAGCTCTAAAAGGGCGCTTCCAGAAACACCCCCCCGCTGTAATTCAGATGCCCGGCGCCCGACAAGGGGCCGGACACCTGAATAGGGGGGCAGCAGCGGTGACAATAGCTAGATTCATGCAATGCATGAATCTATCTATTGGTGATAGAGCGGGGCAGGAGAGGGGGGGGCGGCGCTCCTGCGCCCTCTATGCACGCACCGCCACTGCTGTCCACTGGCCTGATAATCTTGTCAAGATGGATGGCTTACCCAAATTAAACCTAAATTTTAATGCCTTTAGTTCTCCTGGAAGTGTTGAGGTTTACTTGTCCAAAACAGATACCCATTCAACTCCCCCTTCCTAAGCTTTTTTTAATGTGCCACCAGAGGGGGTGAGGGACCATATAATTGTACCTTTTTATTTTGTTCTTGAAATGCACTTTTAAATGTTAGAATATTATTTTGGCCCACAATGTTTGTGTCAAATATGTTTGCAATTTAATGTACTCCGGTATTAATTTTTTCTTTATTTGTTTGACTCCACAGTTTCCGAAAAACAGCCAGGAATGGCAGGATGTTGCTGCGCAGTTTGCCAATTTATGGGATTTCCCCAACTGCGGAGGTGCCATTGATGGCAAACATGTGAGGATAGTGCCACCACCAAATTCCGGATCCTATTTTTTTAATTATAAAGGTTTTTCTAGCATTGTCCTCCTTGCTGTGGTGTCAGCAAAATAGGATTTTTTATATGTAGACGTTGGTATTAATGGTCGTCACTCAGATGGAGGAGTTATGATGAACACAGAATTTTATGACCGGCTGCAGAGAGGAACCTTAAATTTGCCACGTGCTCAGGACAATGTGGAGGGCCTCAATTTTGTTTTTGTGGCAGATGATGCATTTTCTTTGGGGCCACCTATTCTAAAGCCCTTCCCAATGCGGAATCTGACCCCAGAGCAACGAATTTTTAATTACAGGCTCTCTCGTGCCCGAAGGGTAGTAGAAAATGCCTTTGGCATAATGTCCAGCCGATTCCGGATCTTTTTAACTGCCATAAACTTGGCTGAATATAAATTAAATCATGTGGTGTTATGCTGCTGCATCCTCCACAATTTTCTACGGAGGAATGCTTCCAGCTACATTGCCTTAGGGGCAACGGATGAACCAGCTGAAGAGTCCGTGATGCCAGCACTTGAAAGTGCACATGCTGGTTTTGGCGTCCAGAATGGGCGTGTTGTCCGCCAACAATACACCGACTACTTTATTGGTCGAGGGGCAGTGCCTTGGCAGCAAAATGTTTTGGATAATTAGTTACAATTGTAATAAAAAAATTAAATATTCTTTAATTTGAAAGACTGTTGTCTGTTTCTTATATGTTTGCAACTAGCCATGATCTTTGTCCTTTTTGCCACTAGTTTGAACCAACCTGATGTGCAACATGAGGTATCCATCTCAATTCTAGCTAACTTTTAGATTGTGCTGTATTTCACCTACACACATTTTAGAGTACATGGTCAATGCAACTACAACCACGTAACAAATATACTGATATTGAGCATTGAAATAAGAAGGCACACATTGGTTTTGTTTCAACTTTTTTTTATTCTGTGCACATTCACATGTGCCTTTTCATCTTTTTTTTTTTTTGTTTTTTTTTTTTGGAACATCCAAAATATATATTTTTTTTTAATTTTTTGATTATTTTTTTTTAACATCAAAAAATATTTTTTTTTTTTTTTTTGGAACATCCAAAATATATATATTTTTTTTATTTTTTGATTATTTTTTTGAACATCAAAATTTTTTTTTTTTTTGGATTTTTTTTGGAACATCCAAAATATATATTTTTTTTGGATTTTTTGATTATTTTTTTTGAACATCAAAAATATTTTTTTTTTTTTTTGGAACATCCAAAATATATATTTTTTTTGTATTTTTTGATTATTTTTTTTAATCAAGTTTTGGAAAAATATAAAAACAATAAAAACAAATAAACTTTGCAAGGATGATGATGAGCAATCGAGTCAACATCATGCAGAAGCAAATGAAGAACTAGATATGATTGAAAAGTTAGATTTTTTCAATTTAATTTATTCTGGCCAAAATATCAATCATATCTTTCATTTGCTGCTGCATGATGTTCAGTCGATTGCGCATGGCATCTATTTCCCCGTTCCACCCCATTATTTGGCCGATGAGCCTCTGCGCACTGTCCTGAGTGAACGGTTGTTGCTCCAAAACCAGCACATCATCTAAAAAAAGTAAGAAAAAATAATGTATTAATAAAGGTGTGGCCAGACATAGATTATGTGCAACAGTGGTGAAACAGTGGTGTCAGACACTCACCTGGTGACATCTCTGTCACTTCCTCCACCTCCTCTTCCACAACATCCTCCGGATCGCTGGGACTAATTTTTTACCAAACAGGCCGGTGAGGGTGGGGGTCCTGGCGAGGATGGGGGTCCTGGCGAGGATGGGGGTCCTGGCGAGGGTGGGGGTCCTGGCGAGGATGGGGGTCCTGGCGAGGATGGGTGTCCTGGCGAGGGTGGGGGTCCTGGCGCCGATGTTTGGCCCGGTGAGGGTGGTGGCCCCAGTGAGGGTGGGGGTCTGGCTGAGATGGGGCGTCCCTGCGATTTGGGTGCCTGAGTCTTTGCTCCCCTATGAGAATCAAACAAAAGGTATACTTTTAGCGCACAGACGGTAAACATTGCTTTGCGGTGGTGTACAATTGTCTGTTTATCAAGAGATCAAAGTTCAAGACATGATGAAATTTCCCTTTTAATAAAACTGAAAGAATTAACCTTTCTTGACCGAATTTCTCTGATGTCGCACACTAGTGCTCCTGAATCCAGCTGTGTAAAAAGCTGTTGAATGCCCTCTCCTTACATTCCAATTTACTATATTTTGACCATTCTGAAGAATGGACGTATTTACGAAAAGAAACATTCGTAAATACGACCATTCTGAACTCTCAACATTTGACATTCGGAACATCCAGAAATAATGACAGTTTCCAAGTATCGTTGGTTCTGAATTATCAAATGTTGAGAGTTCAGAATGGACGTATTTACGAAAAGAAACATTCGTAAATACGTCCATTCTGAACTCTCAACATTTGATAATTCAGAACATCCAGAACCAACGATACTTGGAAACTGTCGTTATTTCTGGATGTTCCGAATGTCAAATGTTGAGAGTTCAGAATGGTCGTATTTACGAATGTTTCTTTTCGTAAATACGTCCATTCTGAACTCTCAACAGTTGATAATTCAGAACATCCAGAACCAACGATACTTGGAAACTGTCGTTATTTCTGGATGTTCCGAATGTCAAATGTTGAGAGTTCAGAATGGTCGTATTTACGAATGTTTCTTTTCGTAAATACGTCCATTCTGAACTCTCAACAGTTGATAATTCAGAACATCCAGAACCAACGATACTTGGAAACTGTCGTTATTTCTGGATGTTCCGAATGTCAAATGTTGAGAGTTCAGAATGGTCTTATTTACGAATGTTTCTTTTCGTAAATACGTCCATTCTGAACTCTCAACATTTGACATTCGGAACATCCAGAAATAACGACAGTTTCCAAGTACCGTTGGTTCTGGATGTTCTGAATTATCAAATGTTGAGAGTTCAGAATGGTCGTATTTACGAAAAGAAACATTCGTAAATACGACCATTCTGAACTCTCAACATTTGACATTCGGAACATCCAGAAATAACGACATTACTAAATATACACAAAAAATGCAAAGCTGAAAAAAATAACATGGAATTAAATCAAAAAGATACTGTCAGTGCACATATTCATCAACAATCACGTATTAAATATCAAAACATCGCATTTACAAAACAGCCACGCATTTACAAAACAGCCACCGTACGAACGATGACATACATATACGAACGGCATAGACTTATGTACGACAGGTACTTACTATTTTTCAGCGCCTTTTTGATTTGAATAAACTGGTCCGGCTCCCTGGCCTTGATGTCCGACCAGCGTTTTCTCAGCTGGTCTTTGGACCGATGGACCCCGAACTTCTCCTCCAGCCTCCTCACGACTTTGGTGAGGATTCTGTCCTTCACCATGTTGGGGTGCAGGTATGGCCCATGCTTGCCATCGTAGTCGTCCTTGACCAGAATCCGCACCATCTCCACCATTTCCTCAAATGCCATGTTTGTGGCCTTAAACCTCCTCCTCGCATGTTGTTCTCCCGCCATATTTACTCCGACTACGCAACGAGGGGATAAGGGGCTGGGAATATCCGAGAAAAGGAACATCGGGGGCGGGCGACGCAAGTGGTGGTTCGCGCACGCGTAATGGTATATCCATGCTTAACACGCGGCCTGTAGAAATTTCCGAACGGAAGATACGAAGGAATACACTACATACACGATATAAATGTTGAAACACTGAAATTCTCTTTTTACGAAGTCTTTTCTCTTTTTACGAAGTCTTTGTATGTAAATGAAAGAAGCTAAATATTTATGAATGAATATATTCGGGACATGAAGAAAGAAAAAAATTAACGTCGATGGGACACAAATGTTAATTAGTAATAACGATGCTTTGCTGAATGTGTATGGTCAAGGCTTGACGTCATGACGCTTGGATGGCGGAGGGTTCACGCATACGCCGTGTATAAAGCACGAACGTGTGGTGCAATGTACCGTTCTGGCGGGAGACGAACGCAAGCCGACGCTAAACGACGCAAGCCGACGCAATACGACGCAGTACGAAGGTAGACACGGACGAAAGGTACATTTTATTAATTTCTCTTTACCGCTGGTACTTTTAAATGATTGCCTTTTGCTTTGAAGATGTAATTTAGTACTCGGACTGTTGTTAAATATTGTAAACATGCGCAAACACCCACCTTGAAACACACACCTGCAGGTTACCTGCACTGAGCTGTATAGAGTTTGGTTAATACTAGGCTTGTACAATTCGTTTCGTAACGAATCGAAGTTCGGACGAATTTGGCAGCTTTCCGACAAACGAATGCATCAGAATGTCTAAATAAAAGGAACGCATTTCCAAATATACGAAGTAAATTATATCGTTTCTAACGAATGAATTCGATAGGATTTGAGATTCTGTCTAACGAATATTGTATACTATTAATAACTAGTTTTTTAAAAACGTAGTAACTTTAATTAACGAATACAACCTACCGAAATTAGCTATTTTGAAGATAACAATGTACAAAAACTATTTTTTTTTTTTTTTGGAACAAGTCTAGTAATTACATGTGGCTTTGCTGCACTATAAAGTACAGATAATCTGCAGGAAAGTCACAGGTGCACGTGGCACATCATAGTGAAAGCAGCCTTAGGACACAATCGGACCCTCCATGCACCCTCTATGTCCCTTTACCCCTGCTTACCTTCAATCAGATACGCAAAAAAAATAAGGGGAAACGTCCCCTCCTGACAGATTGAATTGGAGGGCCCATAGAGTAGCATGGGCTGTGTCCATATCCATTCGCCATGTTCTATGTGGGGTAGATCCAAACCTGTCATCTGTCCATTACAATTATTTTGGCCCACGACCAGTTACCAAGTTGCTTCGATGGTCCTCGCTCTTTAAAAGGTTGGGCACCCCTGGCTTAAATAAATGCCCATATTGTGAGCAGCTTCTGAACTATACGCCACCCATTATGGTTTGTTTTTTACTGTTTTGCAGCAATCAAAACGATGAAATCCAAATTGAATTCACCCGAATTCATTGCTCAATTTATCGAGAAGTATAGGGAGCTCACCTGTCTGTGGCAAGTAAAAAATAAAGAATACCCTGACAAAAATAAAAGGATGGCAGCAATGCTACAACTTGTGGACTTGGCGAAAACCGTATACCCCAGAGCAAACTACACTATGGTAAAAAACAAAATTGGTACCCTCAGAAGTGTCCACAAAAGGGAACTCAGGAAAATTGAGGAATCCAAACGATCTGGAGCAGGAACTGAAGAGGTCTATGTTCCGAAGCTATGGTACTTCAATAGCCTTGCTTTTTTAAAAGACCAAACGGTCCCAAGAAAATCCCTGTCAACTTTACCCTCTGCATCAGCTGACGTCAGCGATACTGAGCAAGATCCTACACAGGATGAAGAAGAGGAGGAGCTCAGCTTGACCCAGGTATAGCATTGTTTAAAATCTTGCCATCTCTCTCTCTCTCTCTCTCTCTCTGTCTATCTATCTATCTATCTATCTATCTATCTATCTATCTATCTATCTATCTATCTATCTATCTATCTATATATATTAGATATGTTGCTAATTAGATGCTAGTATGCCTAATAATTAGTTGTGTTTCCAAAAAAAGTTACATATCAATGGACAAGTAGTGGCCATAAAGTTTTTCAACAAGAATGAGAAATGATGGAGTCAAATTGATAGTCTTTAATAATTGGACACATTCAAAATTAGAAAAGTAAAGAGATGAAAGGTTTGTGATTGATGACCACAAATTAAAATCATGTTGTTTTTTTCACAAAGGAGGAACTTCTGAGCCAAGAAGAGGCTGGGCCCAGCAGCCAACCAAGCACAGAGTGCAGAATCCCTCTCCTGCGCCCTCCCAAGAAAAGAGCCAGGAAGAGCCACCACCTGGATGAGGCCACAGCTGACTTCCTGGCTAGGGCTACATCAGTCATAACGACAGCACCCGATAGTGCTGAAGGGTTTGGCTGTTTTACAGCCAATAGGCTGCGAGAAATCGACCCAGACCAAAGGGAGCTATGTGAAGGGATCATCATACAGCTATTCAGCAAGGCCAGGAAACGAGAGCTCACCTCAAACTCGCACGTCTGCAATTTGGAACACACAACTTTACCTCCTCCACAGCAACCCTACCCACCTCAGCAACCCTACCCACCTCAGCAACCCTACCCACCTCAGCAAGCACAGCCACCTCAGCAGCATGGTGGTCAGTGGCAAAATCAGCCGCAGGATGCCCAACAAGGCCAGTGGTCTGGGGAGTTTAGGGGCTACTAATTTTGCATATTTTTTGTGGTTTAAAGTATGATTTAATAGGCTATATTTGTTTGTTGGTTTTGGGTGTACTATTTTCTGTTTATATTTTAAATTTTTTAGTTCAAATTTGGTGGACAGAAAATATGTCTATATTAATTTACTTAATTGTTTTATGTTGTGAATTAACAATAAATAATATGTTCAAAATATGTTTAACGTTTGTTATTGATAATCATTAGAACACAAATCCAATGTAAAATATGTATGTTCGTTCTTTGTAGGTATCACCAACAAATCCGATGCAATCTAAAAACATTAAAAATGCAAAGAATGTGCACTGCATTTAGCAAATTCGGAATTTCACACATCACGAATGTGCTATCTAGTTAACGAACGCTAGGTTTACAAGACCGACCTCTTCATGCTGGTCCTTCCTCCCGAGCATGCATGTTTGCACTTTGGACAAAAGTCCGTTGGTTTTGTGTACACACGGTAGGACTTTGGTCCATCGGACTTTTGTTGGCAGAAAGTTGGTCCGTTCGCACAGCCAACAAAAGTCAGATGAAACCTGGAAAAAGTTGGTCCGATGGAGCGTACACACGGTCGGATGTTGGTCCAAACTAGCTAATTTGCATGTTGGTTGTCAAAAAGTCCGATCGTGTGTACGGGCCTTTAGAATTACAACTCAAAACACATTCTGCTACTCCATCCAAGGATAGTGATATTACATGTGTGAGACTTTTTCAATGTTTGGACTGATTGTGTACCAGAAATTGTATCTTGTGTATCATACATATGAACCAATTCTATCAAAACCAATGTACTTAAATTGTCACCTATGTATGAGTGGACAGAGAATATAGCTGAGTGTAACATGACCTATAGCAGTCCCTTTTCCTATAAGCCAAGCAAGCATAGCCTGCTGGTACCTGGCTGCCCCCAAACATGGCAAGTTCACTGAGCAGGAAGTACAGGATGCTAAAAAAATGGAAGAACAAATGTGTTCATGTGGTTCCAGGAGTTCAGTTGTCTGCAGGGGATGGCTGGGGCAGGTGTCTCCAGTAACATAGTAAGTAAAACATGCAGTTAGGTTAGTTCAGATGCAGGTAGAGACATGGTCAGTAAACAGGCAAAGGATCGGTCCATGCAACAGGCAGAAACATGGTCAATAATAAGGCCATGATTAGTACAGATGGCAGGCAGAGGCAACACTGAACTGGTGTAGTGATAGTCAGGAACACTGTTGATGGCTTACATTGGTCTAGTGACACCGGGCACTAGTGTGGCAGCAATTAGAATCACTTCTGTTGACTTGCACTGGGCTGGTGACACTGGGACTGGCGTGGCAACAATCAGAAATACCATTTCTGGCTTACACAGGTGTGGTGACATTGCAACTGGTGTGGTGGGGATAAGGAACATTGTTGCTGGCATATACTGGTCTAGTGACCCTGGGACTGGTGTGGTGGTGAACAGGAAAACTGCTGCTTGCTGCACTGCTCTGATGTGGTGGCAATCAGGAACACTGATTCTAGCTAAACTGATCTGGCAACACTGGTTGGTGTGGTAGTGATCTGAGAAGTCTGACTGGCAGCAATATTAGGACTCATTCACATGTGCGGCTGTTAAAACCTTGCAGCTGAGCCATTGTTTTACCACCCCTCAACAGCTACCCTATTTAGCTGCAGAGGCAGCGGTTGGTGTGCACACATGTTGTAGCTGCGATGCTTTGCTTTTTAGCTGTGGCAGGAATTATACCCCCTTTACGCCCACCAATCGTAATCCATTTAACTGAATAGGGTTGCTTGTGCAGGGTCCAAGAGGTTTGAGCAGATGGTGAGGAGATATAAGGTCTCCTCACTGCCTGTCAAATGCTCTCTGAAGAGTGTATGGCTCTTCGGAGAGCATTGCACACGTGAACAAGTCCTTATGGTGACATTATGACAGCTG
Organism: Lithobates sylvaticus; assembly: GCA_028564925.1. Taxonomy (NCBI): domain Eukaryota; kingdom Metazoa; phylum Chordata; class Amphibia; order Anura; family Ranidae; genus Lithobates; species Lithobates sylvaticus. The sequence goes on along the minus strand of CM053029.1, from coordinate 311,257,778 downwards.
TGAGGGTGATCATGCACTCTGTGACTGCTGTGGTGGTGATCAGGGATACTGTAACTGCTGTGGTGGTGATCAGGCACACTAACTGGTATGGTGGTGATCAGGGACCATATGATTGGTGTGGCCATGATCAAGGACACTGTAAGTTGATGGCGGTGATTATGGACACTGGGCTCCATTCACAAAAGCATCTGTCATGCAGTATTTAGGTGTCTGAACACATTTTCCCTAAAAATTGCATGCGATCCTGAAACTGTCAATTCACTATACTATTTTAAGGTATTTACCGCAAAACGCTCAAAGGGCTCGGTAAATATCACATGAAAAGGCATTAAACTCAATTAACAGATGAAAATAATTAAATAAATTGATGTAATTAAGTAGTGGTCCAGCCATGCGGTAATGATGGAAGCAATGACTTTGGTCATTACGCCTCAATGGGCAGGGCATGGAAATGTTTAAATAAGGGCACCTAATCACAATCTAATGAGCATTTGGCTGGTCTGACCTCATTTGCCAGCTGGACATTATATTGTTCTCCATTATATCCCTAATGGGGCTATCCATTGTGTCCACATTCCTTTAAGTAGCACACCTTGCTGGATGAAGCAGAAGTGCTCTCTAAATTTTGTCTAAGGACATCATTATGCATCTCTTTGGAGAATTGAGAGCTTTTCTGCCATCCACCACACTGAGTAGTCATACCATACCACCCATGACCAAGTTTCTAGCTGTCCTGCACTTTTTATGCAAGGCCTCCTATCAGATAGTTGCGGGAGAGGGGGTGGGGAGTATCCCAGACACCTTTCGCACGTTTGCTTGCTAGGGCCCTGCAGGGTTTCAGCCAAATTGACCCCAAATATAACCACCTGCCTAACACACATCAGGAGGGGGTTAACAGTAGATTAAAAATGATTTCTGTGCAGTAACTTTGATTCCCAATGTCATAGACAGTACCCATGTGCCTTTTTTGGCCCCTCTCGAATAAAGAACATATCTACCATATTAGGAAGGGGTACCGCTCACTAAACATACAGGTTGTCTGCAAAGCAAATATATTCAACAGAAATGTGATCACTCGCTTCCCAGGATCTGTCAATAATGTCCATGTATTAGGTCAATCACAGATCATTTTGACACTAACAGAATAACCGGGGGCTGGATTCTTGGTAAGACATTTTTTATTATGAAATTTGTCTCAATGCATGCCATATACATCATATATTGACATATATATGTTACACTCCTGTGTTCACTCCTCACACCTTACACACAAAATATACACAGTAGATCTTTAGCCTTATTCCCTAAGGCCTTCACATTACTATCATATTCAGCAATGAAAAACAAAATGTAGGCAAGAAATGTTTCTGTTATTACCCACGCATCATGATATAATATTGCTGTTCTTAAAATGGCATTTTCAAACTGTATTAGAGGTGATTCTGGCTATCCTTGTCTGTTCTGGCTGCTAACGCCACTCTATAACCTATATTTTTTCTTGTCATCCAAACAATAGAGGGTAAATCTCACCAAAGGGACCCAGATGGTGAAAACAGACTGACATAAGACTGACAAAACAGACTACCCATCATCAGGATGAGGATATGTTTAGGCTCAAAGAACTACAACATTGTCAAAAAAATGGCAATGGTGGAGATCTACTAAAAACGGCAGCACATACAATCTTGCATAGCTAGGCCTAGTAACCCATCAGCTACTAGATTTTATTGTCCAAGCTTCATAGAACAAGTTGAATGTAGAAGATGATTGGTTAGTATGACCAGCTGCACCTAATTCTCTGTGCTTTAGTATTAGTAAATAGCACCTAATGCTTATTAATCCATATTAAAAATCACACATGTGCCAAGATATAACAATTATTTCCCCCAAAAAATGTCCTAAAGAACTTGAACGTGTAACTAAGGGAAAAACTTTTTTTTTTTTTGATACAGTAATGGAGTGTTAGTACCCCTGTCAGTCTGTTTTCACCATCTGGGTCCCTTTGGTGAGATTCACCCTCTATTGTTTGGATAACAAGACAAAATGTAGGTTTTTAGAGTCCTTTGACTCTCACTGATAAGGAAAAACAGTAGAAATCGAGAGAGAGAATCTCCCTAACCCCTCTCTGCTGTATCCTATAAAAAAATAAAAAAAAAATGCCACCTTCAGTTACACTTTCTTGAGAGACTTGCTGGCTGACCTGTGGATTCCATGATGGCTTGCTTCTGGGACAACATTGTCTTTGGAGGACTATGAAAAACAAAAAGATACTTTTAAGTTGCTGATTAATTCACTTCACATTTGAATGTTTACCATAACCTTTGCTGGTTTTACCAATCCCACCCTTTTTTTAGATCATGCATCCTTCAACTACAAGCAAATCACAAAGGTATTCAGTTAGAGGTCGAAATGTGAAGTATGTTTGGTTGGATATGAGTAAATATCTTCACAAGGATGCAGTTTGGCACTTACTTTGGAAATTAGCCCTTCAGATGTGTTTTTCACCTTGGTATTTTATGTGCCGAATATCTGTGGTGTGTACAAGTGAAATTAAGATGCTTATTTTAACATGGAATTCCTACAAACAACACTAGGTGCATACAGTGCCTTGAAAAAAGTATTCATACCCCTTGTAATTTTCCACATTTTGTCATGTTACAATCAAAAACTTACATGTATTTTATTGGGATTGTATGTGATAGACCAACACAAAGTGGCACATATTTGTGAAGTGGAAGTAAAATGTTTTCCAACGTTTTTACAAATAAATATATGAAAAGTGTGGCATGCATTTGTATTCAGCCCAAAATACTTTTTACCACCTTTATCTTCAATTACAGCTTTAAGTCATTTTGGGTATGTCTCTACCAGCTTTGCACATCTAGAGAGCGACATTTTTGCCTATTTTTTGCAAAATAGCTCAAGCTCTGTCAGATTGGATGGAGAACATCTGTCAACAGCAATTTTCAAGTCTTGCCACATATTCTCAATTGGATTTAGGTCTGGACTTTGACTGGGTTATTCTAGCACATGAATATGCTTTGATGTAAACCATTCCATTGATGCTCTCTCTGTATGTTTAGGTTCATTGTCCTACTGGAAGGTGAACCTCCACCCCACTCTCAAGTCTTTTGCGCACTCTAACAGGTTTTCTTCTAAGATTGGCCTGTATTTGGCTCCATCCATATTCCCATCAACTCTGAAGAAAAGCATCCCCATAACATGATGCTGCCACCACCATGTTTCACGGTTGGATGGTGTGTTCAGGGTGATGTACAGTATTAGTTTTCCGCCACACATAGCGTTTTGCTTTTAGGCCAAAAAGTTCAATTTTGGTCTCATCTGACCAGAGCACCTTCTTCCATATGTTTGCTGTTGTCCCCCACATAGCTTATCGCAATGCAGACATGAATTCTTATGACTTTATTTCAAAAATGTCTTTCTTCTTGCCACTCTTCCATAAAGGCCAGATTTGTGGAGTGCACAACTCTTATGCGGCGTACACACGAAGGGACTATCCCGCGGGATTATCCTCTGGACTCAAGTCCAGCGGACAATCCCCTCGTGTGTGGGCGCCGGCGGACTTTTTGACGCCAAAGTCCGGCGGACCAAAGTTTTAAGTTTGGTTTTAAAATTATCCGCTGGACTTAGCAGCCCAGCGGACAATCCCGCCGCTAGTAGGCTAGTCCGCCGGACTTTTGAAAATGAACGGACTTGCCGCTCATCGGCAAGTCCGTTCATTTAGCACGTGACTTCAGGTTACGTAGCTAGCGTAGGCAGTAAATGCAGCCGCGCTAGCTCCGTGACCTGGCATGGATTTAAAGGGACTCCCCACGCCGAAAAACGGCGTGGGGGTTCCCCCCAAATCCATGTCAGACCCTTATCCGAGCACGCAGCCTGGCCGGCCAGGAAAGGGGTGGGGACAAACGAGTGCCCCCCCCTCCTGAGCCGTACCAGGCCGCGTGCCCTCAACATGGGGGGTGCCCTGGGGAAAGGGGGGCCGTGCGGCCCCCCCACCCCAAAGCACCTTGTCCCCATGTTGATGAGGGCAAGGGCCTCTTCCCGACAACCCTGGCCGTTGGTTGTCGGGGTCTGGGAGCCCCCTTTTATAAGGGGGCCCTCAGATCCCAGCCCCCCACCCTATGTGAATGAGTATGGGGTACGATGTACCCCTACCCATTCACCTAAGGTGTAAAATGTAAAGTAAAAAAACACCCAACACCCACACTCCTCCGGGACTGTGACATCGCAAGGGGGCGGGGTCACCATGTGACATGAGCATGTGACCCTGTCCCCATGTCCCTATATAAGTCCCAGCACAGCGCGGCTCTGCCATTCCGGCCAAAGAGAGCGACGTGTCAACATCGGAAGAAGAAGAAGAACAAGAACAAGAACAAGAAGAAGAAGGCGGCGCCGGCGGAAAACAACGACCGTCGCAAGAACAGAAGAGACCCCCTGAAGATCCGGAAGACCCCCGAAGGTGGGTCGAGACCCCCAGACGACGGCGGCGACGACGAAGAAGGTAGCCGGACTTCTCCGCTCGGTAAAAGAGCTTGGTAAATGGCGGAGGAGTCCGGCGAGAAGACCCCCAAGACGGAAGAAGACCCCCGGAGCAGTGCAATAAACTATTTTTTCAAAAGTGTGGGTGTTTTTTTTACTTTACATTTTACACCTTAGGTGAATGGGTAGGGGTACATCGTACCCCATACTCATTCACATAGGGTGGGGGGCCGGGATCTGAGGGCCCCCTTATAAAAGGGGGTTCCCAGATTCCGATAAGCCCCCGCCCGCAGACCCCGACAACCAACGGCCAGGGTTGTCGGGAAGAGGCCCTTGTCCTCATCAACATGGGGACAAGGTGCTTTGGGGTGGGGGGGCCGCACGGCCCCCCTTTCCCCAGGGCACCCCCCCATGTTGAGGGCACGCGGCCTGGTACGGCTCAGGAGGGGGGGGGCGCTCGTTGGTCCCCACCCCTTTCCTGGCCGGCCAGGCTGCGTGCTCGGATAAGGGTCTGACATGGATTTGGGGGGAACCCCCACGCCGTTTTTCGGCGTAGGGAGTCCCTTTAAATCCATGCCAGGTTACGGAGCTAGCGCGGCGGCATTTACTGCCTACGCTAGCTACGTATTCTAAATGAACGGACTGCTCCGTGTGTGGGCAAGTCCGTTCATTTTCAAAAGTCCCGCGGACTTTGGCCGGCGGATTGTCCGCCGGAGAAGTCCGCGCGTGTGTGGGCAAGTCCGCGCGTGTGTGGGCAAGTCCACACGCTCGGAAAGTCCGGCGAAGCCAGCTGGAAAGTCCGGCGGATTGTCCGCTGGACTAGGTCCGCCGGGAAAAGTCCGCACGTGTGTACGCGGCATTAGTTGTCCTTTGGACATATTCTCCCACCTGAGTTGTGGATCTCTGCAGCTCCTCCAGAGTTACTATGGGCCTCTTGGCTGCTTCTCTAAATAATGCTCTCCTTGCCTGGTCTGTCATTTTATGTGGACCGCCATGTCTTGGTAGGTTTGCAGTTGTTTGCAGTTGTGCCATACTCTTTCCATTTTCAGATGATGGATTGAACAGTGCTCCGTGAGATGTTCAAAGTTTGGGATATTTTTTTTATAACCTAACCCTGCTTTAAACTTCTCCACAACTTTATCCCTGACCTGTCTGGTATGTTCCTTGACCTTCATGATGCTTTTTGTTCACTAAGGCTCTCTAACAAACCTCTGAGGGCTTCACAGAACAGCCATATTTATATTGAGATTAAATTACACACAGGTGGACTCTATTTACTAATTAGGTGACTTATGAAGGCAGTTGATTTCAATAGATTTTAGCTAGGGGTATCAGAGTAGAGGGGGCTGAATACAAATGCACGCCACACTTTTCAGATATTTATTTGTAAAAAAAAATTGAAAACCCTTTATCATTTTCCTTCCACTTCACAATTATGTGCCACTTGGTGTTGGTCAATCACATAAAATCCTTATAAATTACATTAACCTTTTTGGTTGTAACATGACAAGATGTGAAAAATTTCAAGGGGTATGAATACATTTTTAAGGCACTGTATTTGCAGAAAACTAGGCACATAGTACATGTGAGAACATTTCAAGACATGCATTTTAGGATTGAAAGGAAGAGATCATGACTTTCCTCAATAACATGCTTTCTTGTTATCCTGTTGTCTTGGACACAATACAAATATATATAGTCCCAAATTCTGAACCAGGGGGGAGCTGATGGCCCACAGACAGGCAACAGCAAACGGTGAGGTGGGGAGGAGGGCACAGGTCGTGGGGACATTGGGGGGGGAGAGAGGAGAGTTCGGGGGGGGGACTGGTCACGCAAGCCGGGGGCGGCGATCCCGCCCGCCGGAGCGCTATACCCCAGGGGGACACATGGCTGCTGATATGGGGGACAATTGTGAACAGGCGCCGGACCGCCGGAAAAGCGGTCGGCGAGGGGGGGTTCAGCGAGTGTGGGGCGGTCAGGTAGTGTGGTGGGGAGCAGTGGGGGGCCCAAAAACCGGATGGATGGCGCCACCGCCATGCGGACAAAAAATCAGGCCTCAGGCCTGTCCAGGAATGCACCGCGCGCGGGGAGGGGGGGGGACGGGCCATCACCTGACCTCAGTACCAGAGTCGAGGAGGCAGAGAGCGGGGGGGGGGGGCTAATGGGGGGGCCCACACAGCTTCTCAGGGACAGAGCTTGCTGAAAGCATTGGGAGGGAGACAAGCAGCAACCCAGGTTGGCGGCCTGCCATCTGGGGAGGGGTGGGAGAAAGCCAGGAGCTGAAGGGAGCATCCATGGGAACCCAGGCATCTGAGGAGGACCAGGCAGAGGCCCAGAATGGCGGCCCGCCTACTGGGGGAGGAAAAGCCCAGGCCGCGTTCAGCAACACGGGGGGTCAGTGAGAGTCGGCCCTGCAGCGACCTTATCTGCCAGCGGGACGAAGGCGGTCCGCCTGCCCGGGCGCAGACAAGGGGGAGGAGCTACGCATCCAGTGAACAGGGAGCGCAATCGGCGGGGGTTGGGGGCGTGCTGCCCAGGCCCGGGAAGTCACCAGGGGGGTACAGAGGCGAGCAGCCTAACCCCAGGACAGCGGCACTGGAAGCATCAGGGTCCGGTGTCGAGAGCCCGAGGAAGTGGGTCAGCGAGTCGGCTGAGGGGAAGAGGAGGAGCCGGAGCTCGCCTGCATCTGGGGGCGAATCCCCTGGAGGGCAGGCTATGTCGATTGCGGGCGAAGTGGTGCAACTGTCCAAGGGCGAGCTTCAAGATACGAGGTCGAGGTCGGCGGCGGTGGATTCGGGACCATCGGCTGGTGGGAGCGTTTCCAGGCAGCCCGGTAAGTCTTGTTTTGTCTGGGGTTTTGCGGGAGGGACGATTTGGGGGGGAATGTAGAGAGAGGGGGACGGGGCGGGGGGCGGATAAGTGGGGGCGAGCGGGAGGGGTCCTTCTCGGGTGAGGGTTTGGGGGGGGGTCAGGTGATTTCGGGCACAAGGGAGGAGGGAACGCCGGCGCAAGCGGGGGAAGCGGTGGTGGCGGATCCGCCCACGGGGGCCCCGGGGGGGAGGGATGCAGGTACGGGGGACTCGGTGGTGGCGTGTCTGCCCGCGGAGCCCGCTGCAGTTGAGGGGGAAATGGGGGGGGGTAAAAAAAACAAACAACAAAACATCATGCGGCTGGCTGATGCCGCACGTGGCGTGGTTTAGGTATGTTTTGAGGGGCCACTAGGGGCCCATTTGAAACAGGAAGTTAAGGAGAAATGTTGGAAAGGGGAGTGTGTGGAGATATTTTCTCTGCTTCCGCTGAAAAAATTTAATTTGGATAGAGTGAAGCTGCGGGCTGCGTTTCAAGGAGCAGTTTCGTCAGAGGAGGGCAGGGAGGCCGGCTCTTCGTTGGAATCACAAAGACACCAGTCGGGGGATGCGCTTGATGTCGTCGGTGAAACCTACGGGTCAGCAGTTCATGGAGCAGGGGCTTCAGGTCACTCGGCCCAGCCGTTGAGTCTGGGTTTTTGTCAGAGGGTTTGCAAGATTCCTGCGGTGTTGAGCTCAGCTCCTCCTGTTGCGGTCCGCTCTGCAACACCATGAGGTGGTGTAAGAAAAGTTGCATAAGGAGGTAGCTCCGGGTAGGATGGCGGGCCCCGTTTCCGACAACCCATTCACGACCTGTTGGTTTCTCCGTTGGGGGTGGTCCATAAGGAGGAACCGAACAAATTTTGACTCATTCACCACCTGTCTTATACAAAAGGGGGGTCGGTGAATGAGGCCATCGATCCCGAAGTTTGTACGGTCTCGTACACGTCGTTCGAGGCAGCGTTTTTTGGGTCCGACGGCTTAGTGGTTAGAGCGGCAGGTTTGCAATGGTGAACTTGTGGGTTTTATCCAGATGAAAGTATATATTTTTATACAAAATAACAAAGACAGCGTTACAGTATCTTCCACATAACAGCGGGGTTGTACCCATTCGGGTTTGGTAATAAAGAAAAGATACATTATTAAACAGCTAACTACCTCGTGTGCATTTTTCGAGTGTTTCAGCTCATTTGTGGCCAGGGACTATGGGTTGCCAGATGCTAAGTTGGTAGCATTACAGGCGGAGGTTCGGGCAATGGTTGGTCGGCTCAAAGTTCAGCTGAGAGCCCTGCAATCGGTGCTGGGTAAGCCCAATTTTGCGTGCAGGGTCATCCATATAGGTAGGGTTTGGGCAGGAGGTTAGCGGCAAGTACTGGTGGGATTGTGTCGCCCAGGCATTAGGTGACTCTGTCAAGGGAGCATAGGGATGACCTGAGAAGGTAGCATGTGTTCCTGGGCAACTTTAACGGGAGAGCAATGTGGATGACCGGGCCGGTAAGTATTTTGACTGGAATTGCACACAGATGCCACGGGGTTGGCGGGTTAAGGGGCCTTCAGTGCTGGCACTTGGCCGGAAAGCTGGCAAGGTGAAGTGATGCTCAGGAACATGCGGTTACTTGAGTTGTTGCCTGCGGTACTGGCGGTTGAATTGTGGGGAGATTTCTTCAGAGTTCACTCCCACATTGACAACTTAGGGGTGGTACAGGTTATCAACAAGGTATCAGCGGCCTCACCGCCGGTGGTGCGCTGGTTGAGACACTTGGTGCTTCCGTGCATGTAGTGGAACATTGTTATTCATGCAGTGCACTTGCCGGGATTGGACAACGTGATCGCAGACGCCCCTTCTCGTTTTCAGTGGGAGAGATTTCAGGAGGTGGCGCCGGAGGCAGAACAATGCGGGGTCCCGCGTCCATCGTGTCTGTGGAGGATGGCCCTGGAAGGACAGCCGAGTGGTTTCGGCGGTCAGGGAGCGAGGGGACATGGAACGCATACAGGAAAGTATGGGGGGAATAGGTTGCTTTTCAAGTACAGGCTTTGGCGGCCATGGCGTTTTGGTTCAAACTTGAAGGGGGGAGAGTTTGGACAAAGATTTCTGGACATGCCAGGCAGTAGAGGGTCACAGGAGAGGGTCGAGGGTCCGGGATGAGAGGCGGCCGGTTACCTTTGAGATGTTGGGTAGAATGGTGGACAGTTTGCCGGGGTTTGGTTAACTGGTTACGCGGTAGGGCTTTCCGCACGGCTTTTGTTTTGGCCCCTTTTTTGGGGCATTGAGGATGGGGGAGCTGGTAAGTTCCACGATGAAGAAGGGAGATGGTTTGGTGGTAGGCGAGGTTCGGCGCTACTCAGAGAGGGTGGTGTTTCAATTACGGAGATCTAAGACGGACTAGGAGGGTCGAGGCAAGGAAGTGGTGGTTTTCGCTATTCCAGACGCCAAGCTCTGCCCCGTCTTAGTCACGAGAGTTTATCTGGAACAGAGGCCGGCTGTCGGAGTCCTCTGTTAGTTCATTCAATGGGGAGGCGCTGTCGCGTTTCCAAGCTATAGGAGTGTTTCGAAGTGTTGGTAGAGCTGGGTCTCGGGGATCAGAAATTTTCGTCACATTCCTTTGGGATGGGTGCTGTGACGGAGGTAGTCACGTGGGGCCTAAACGAGGAGGCGGTTAAAAATATTGGGAGGTGGGAATCCGGGCGTTTTTGGTCATACGTCAGTATTGATTTAGTGGGTTGATAGTGCATGGGGTCGTTTGTGGGTTCATGTGCCGGCAGGGGTTCGTGTGGTAAGTCAGGTTTACGTTTGTCGAGGATTTTCCTTGTTGTTTTTCTTTTCAGATTCCCCGCCTAGTCTCGTTGGGATTATGGGACATTCCTGTGTTCGTTGGGGGGCCAGGAGGGGTGATGCCAGGCCAGACGGGGGACAGTTAAGGTTTTTCCAGAAGGGAGGCCTACATTAAGTGGCGGGTCTTCCGGGGATTCTCTGGAGTCGTCCGGTTCCGGAAGCGCATAGCTTTGCGCGATGGGATAGGCCCCCTGAGGTTTTAATTATTTCACGTTGGGGGCAACAACTTTGGGCTGAGAACCAAATTTAATATAATTAGGGACATAAAATATAACCTTTGCCGACTTCGGGCGGCTTTCCCAAAAACTATCCTGGTATGGTCTGATATGATAGCTAGGACTTCATGGTGGCTAGCCAGATCAGTTGAGCTTACCAACAAGGTCAGGGAAAAGATACACCAGGAGGCCAGCAGGTTCTTTGTTGAGTACGGAGGCCTTGCTATCAGGCACAGGGAGTTGGAGATAAACACGTGGTGATATCTCTAGGCAGACGGAGTACAGCTGAACGCTGTGGGCACAGATATGTGGGCCATAGGTCAGGATGGGATCGAACGAGCGCTGTGGGTGTTGATGCGGGACCCATTGGAGATATGGGCCCGTTTGGTATATTCCTTATAGGTGATGTAAGGAATATGGTGGATGACTGCACTGCGGGAATAGTTTTGTCTCTGAGCTAGTATGTCAGCTTGAGGCCTAGTTACAGTTGATATGACCCCAGTGCACGATGTTTTGATGCGGGACCCATTGTCTCCGTTATTGGGAAAGGTAAAGGTGGGAGTGTCACAGCTGGGCAGCACATGTCCAGTAGATGTGATACAATGTGCCTTTTTCCGACAGGCAGCGCCAACATCTGTCCGAGCTGGAGGGATATATAGCATGTAACTTATCTGGTGTTAGGTACCAGAAATATAATATTTTGTAGGCATTCTCTTTGTAGAGTGTGCAGAAGGAGCTTTTTGCCGCCTGCGACCACATTTTTTGCCAGGTGGTCTCCGGCAGTTCCTCGCCTATGGCCTTCTCCCAGCGAAGCATGTATGCATGTTTTCCTCGGTCGGAGAAGGAGTATTCATTTAGCACCTTGTATATATCCGATATGAGACCTCGTCGCGCGGATCCCTCCAGTATTATGGTCTCGAACGTCGTTGGCGCTGAGAACTGAAGGGTCGGGGCAATGGACTGGGCGTAGTGCCTGATCTGTAAGTATCCATAAAACACCTGGCGGGGTAAATCAAATTTTTTTTGGAGGTCAACGAACGAATGGAGCCTACGCGTGCAGGGGTGTACTAGGTGGCCGAAGTGGAACAGATTACGCGATGCCCAGGGTGAAGACATCTGGTGCGTAAGACCTGCGGGCATCTTGGGGTTAAACAGGAAGGAGGTCAGAAGTGACCTCTCGGAGCTTAAGTTATGTGTTCTGGCTAGCTTGCGCCAAAGTTTTTTCAGGTGTAGCATGGGGCCCAAGAGCCGATTTGGTTCTACCTCCACGTTTGCATTCCAGAGCAGACTATTCGGGTGTGTGGGGGCAAGCCACAGTTTTTCAATTTCGGCCCATCTGTTATAGGTTTTTTGGGGGAACCAGGAGGTTAACGCGCGTAGTTGGGCAGCTTGGTAGTATCTGGTCAGGTCTGGAAATGCCAGTCCTCCAGCTGTTCGGCTGCTGTCAGGACCGATTGTGGGACTCTGTGCCTCTTATAGTTCCACACGAACCGGAGAAGGTCAGCCTGTAGCCCCCTCAGGTCTGCATGGGGGATCGGTATAGGTATAGTTTGGAAGAGATATAGAAGTTTGGGGAGGATGGTCATCTTAATAGACGCCATCCTCCCCAAAAGGGAGATATGGTGGACTTTCCACTTCTGTAAAAGGTCTCTTATAGATCGATACAGAGGCGGGAAGTTAGCTCGGTATAGGGTAGCATAGGACTGAGTTATCTGGACCCCCAGGTATTTAAGTGCGGTTGTTCTCCAGTGGTATGGAAAACAGTTCTGCAAATGTTATACTTCTGCGCTCGGGATGTTAATGGGAAGGGCTTCTGATTTGGTTGCGTTGATCTTATATCCGGAAAGGGACTTATACAGGTCTAGTTCAGCATGTAGATTGGGGAGTGAGATTCGGGGTTGTGTTAGTGTAAGTATGACGTCGTCCGCGAAGAGTGCGATTTTAAATTCCCGGTCGCGCACTAGTACGCCATGGATGTCAGGGTTTCTGCGAATGGATGCCGCCAGGGGCTCGACACACAGTGCGAAGAGAAGCGGTGAGAGCGGGCATCCATGTCGGGTCCCATTCGTTATTGAGAAAGTGGGGGATAAAGTGAACGGGGTCTTGACCTGGGATGTTGGGTTGGTGTATAAGTGTTGGATGGCCCGTAGAAAGGGTCCCCTAAATCCCATATGTTTTAACGTGGCGAACAGGAAGGGCCAGCTGAGGCGGTCGAATGCTTTTTCAGCGTCTAGTCCCAGAACTAGGGATTGTAGGCCTTCCCTGTTCGCCACATCAATGAGGTCGATAATCCGTCTTGTATTGTCCCCTGCTTGGCGCATGGGGACAAACCCCACCTGGTCCTTGTGTACCAGTGAGGGTAGTATCTGGTTCAGACGCATTGAGAGGAGTTTGGTAAAAAATTTTAAGTCTGCCTTCAGCAGCGCTATTGGTCTGTAGCTAGCGCATAGGGAGGGGTCTTTTTCGGGTTTGGGGATCAGGGTAAGGAATGACCTCTGCATGTCTGCTGGGATAGCCGTCCGTTGGAGAAAGGTGTTATACAGTTTACACATATGTGGGAGAAGGGTGGGTAGGAATGATTTATAATATTCGTAAGGAAGACCGTCGGGGCCAGGAGATTTACGCGAGGGTAAGGTTTTAATAGTGGCCGTAAGTTCTTCTTCTGTGATGGCCGTGTTAAGGGACAGTAGGTCCGAGGGCTGGAGCTTCGGTATGCCGCTCTGCTCCAGATAATTATGTAGTCGGTTGCTTATGTCAGAGGGGAGCGATGTGTGCAGGATCTCTGGATCACCGTAGAGGGCTGTGTAAAATTCTTCGAAGGTCTTGGCTATGTCTTGGGGGTGGGAGAGGAGGTTGCTTGTTCTATCTTTAATTTGTTGGGGCGTGGACGTGTGGGAGCGTTCGGATAGCTTACGGGCTAGTAAGGAGTGGGCTTTGTTCCCTTTGTCATAATAGACTTGCTTCATTCTAAGAAGCGCTTTCTCCACCTGACCCATAGCTATGTCTCGGAGCGTTGATCGTAGGCAGACAATTTTTTCAAGAAGGAGCAGGGTTGGTGATGTTGTGAGTTTGTGTTCTAGGATCCTAAAATCCTTCTCGGCCTGTCTTTTGGTAGCTGCTGCATTTTTTTTGAGGGCAGACGAGATCGCTATACAGCGTCCTCTGAGTACCGCTTTGTGCGCCTCCCACAGAGTGGGGGGGGGGGAATCTCTGGGGTATTATTTTCCCGAAAGTATTGTTGGAGGGAGGTTTCCAGTTCTGTCTTAGATGGGAGGTGCTGGAGAAGGAAATTGTTTAGCTGCCAGTGGTATGGTTTGTGTAGAGGCGCGCCTAACTCCAATGTCATGACTACTGGGGCATGGTCGGACCAGGAGATTGGTAGGATCTGAGCTGACTTCGTGGCCCGGAGGGTGGCATTGTTGGTAAAAAAGTAATCGATGCGGGAGTGCATCCTGTGGGGTGCCGAAAAAAATGTATACTGTCTGTCGCCAGGGTGTAGGGTGCGCCATGTGTCGAAGAGGGCATATCGTCTATTGGCTCGCGTTTGTGGGTCCGTTGGGTTTAGCCCATGGCGATCCATCCCAGTAGAATAGGATAGGTTAAAGTCCCCTCCCATTATTAAGAACTCGTTCGGGGTCCTGAATAGTTTGGCCAGTACTCTGGATAGGAAATTGATTTGACTGGTGTTGGGAGCGTATACAGTGCAAAAGGTTACTGCTTGCGCCTGCCACTGGCCTCGGAGGATTATGTAATGTCCCCTTGGGTCTATGTGCGATTCGGAGCACACAAAGGGGGAACCGTTCTTAAATAGAATGGCCACCCCTGCCCGTTTGCGTGGGTTAAACGCCTGGTATATCTGGGAATACTGTCTGGATGCGTTTCTTGGAGCATGACTACATCCGCTCTGGATTGTCTGAGTTCCCTTAGTGCCAGGTGTCTCTTTTTGTTTGAGTTCAGCCCATGGACATTTAAGGTCAGGACTTTAGCCATTGTCATGTATGTGTGCGTGCAAGGTGATACTTATCTGGTCCTGCCGGAAGGTTATTCCAGTGCCCCTAGACGGTGGACGGTCGCTCTGTGTGCCGGGTCGGTTGTCCGCCAGGAGCCCATGGCGAGCCGTGGGGGTGGGGGAGGAAGAGAGAGGTGGGAAGGTAGAGAGAGGAAGAAAGAACACAATTGTTAGGCATACATTTTCATGTGAGTGATCTAAGATTAAACATAACTGTAGAGTCCTGGGCGTCAAAGTTTGCCCAGGGCTCAGTGAGTTCCAGTAGGTCCTCCCGGTCAGGTCCCAGAAGGGGGACTCAGGCCAGGAGGGCATAGTGAACGTCAAAAACTTGCAAGATATCTTCATAACAGGGTATCAACGGAACTCTTGTAAATGTGTTTCCACAGGGGGGTCTAGTAACCAGAGGGGTAGCTGTCCGGGGTCTCCATCAGAGGGCCCAATTTACAACCTGTTAACTGTTAGGCTAGGGGCCTAGGGGGTTGCAGATTTTGGTTAAGGGTGGGATTAGCACATAGAGAGGGGTTTTAGTGTCTCCTATGTGGTAGGTGCTGTAGAAAAAAAAAAGAGAAAAATGAAAAGTAATATCCGGCATCTGTCAGCCGTTCCTGGGCTTAGCTTGCCCGCGGGGAGAGTCCTGGCCTCTCGGGCGTCTTGCCGGTGGGATTTTCTGCCAAACCGTGGGAGGCGGTGGTGGTGGGGCTATGAGGTCCCATTCCTGGAGACGGGGGACTGGAATTTCCATAGCATCGCAAAAATTGTCCAAGTCCTCAGGATAGCGCATTACTGCCGATCTCCCTTGTTGGCGGGCTGTCAGGCTGAAGGGAAATCCCCATCGGTAGTTGATATCTTTTTCTTGTAGTGTGTGCAGCAGAGGTTGAAGGAGTCTTCGTTTCTGAAGGGTGATCCATGACAGGTCGGAATAAAGCTGGACTTGAGTGTTGCGGAACACTACCTTGCGAGCAGTGCGTGCTGCCCGCATGATGTCTTCCTTCAGGGGATAGGAGTTGACCCGGCAGATGACGTCTCGGGGTTTAGAAGCTGGTCCCTTGGGTCGAAGTGCCCGGTGTGCACGATCCATCTCGATGGGTCTGTCAGGTGGGTCTCCCAGCAGGTCATTAAAAAGGTTTTGTAGTACTATTTGCAGGTCTTCTGGACCATCGGGCTCGGGCAGGCCTCTCACGCGAATATTGTTCCTGCGCCCCCTATTGTCCAAATCCTCAACGTGGCGTTGCATGTCTCATCCGTTGGTCGGCTCCCTGTAGTTGGGTGCGATGCAGGCCTATCTTGGTCTCCTGTATCTCCTCCTCCGCCATTTCTACCCTGTCTGACAGGTGCTTGAGGTTAGCGTGCAGGACTTGTATTTCACTACGGCAGGCTGTTTAACCTCTTCAATCAACAATTTAAAGTCTTCCTTAGTTGGCATGGCCTGGAGATATGCTTGCCAGGGGGGGTCTTGGTTGTAGTGGTGTTCCGTTCCCCATGTCTGTTGCAGCGGCTGTGATAAGGCAAAGTCCCCCTGTACCCAAGAACAGGTTGCCGCGGGGGGTGTTATCCCGGGGGGCTTTTGGGGATTGTGGTGCGCTGTCTGTTCTGTATGTGGGGGGTGTACTTCCCCATCTTCCGGGCCATTCAGGGGGGTTATTGCTGGGGGGCTTGCAGCTTGGGCGTAGGAGGTAGCCTGTCCTTCATCTTCCCTGCCCTGTTGTCTGGGGGTGCTGGATCGGGATCGTCTCTGGAGCTGGGGGGGAGCTGGGCTGGAGTAATGCTGCTTCTGTTGGGGCCTGTTAGCCTCATGCGGTCCCGGCTGGAGTCGGCCTGGGAGATGTACCAGCTCAGGTGGAGGTAGGGGGGGGAAGTCTTCTGGTTGCAGGTAGGGGGATGCCTCCGGGGTCTCTGCCATGAGACCCGGGTCTGATAGCGTGCGGAGGAGGCGTGGAAAGGCCTCTGAGCACTGGGTTGTGGCGGCGGTGTTTGGGCCTAGTGAGGCGCCCTGCGCCTCGTGCTCCGGTCTGTCCCATGATGTGTGGGGCGGGGGGAGACTCACCGCCTCCGTGGGCGAACGTCCCTAGATGCCTCTGCTCCATGCAGGGTCCGGTGGGCTTGAGGGGTCTGGCGTGGAGGAGCGCTGTGTGGTCTGTGCGGGCTGCGTGTCTGCGGTGGATGCAGAGGAGACCGGCGCCATCTTGTCCCCTCCGGTCCCGGATGCCGTTGGCGCTGTAAAAAAGCTCCGGAGGTAGGTAGATGGCCCGGGAGGGGGTTGCGATGTGCCCCGTGCTCTGGAGGATCGGGTGTTCTTTCTTCCACCCATATACTAGCAGGTTTTGTCCCCTTTTTTGGCCGTTTATGCTGCGGGCATGAGGAGAGCAAGGAGCTTAAGCGTCCATCCCAGGCAGCTTCCGGTCACGCCCCCAGCGCTAAATATAGTGCTCCCAACCCGCCCCAAAGATGCTGCTTGCAGGACTTTGCAGAATGTCCCTCAAGCACACCGCCCGAGTGTGAAAAGTCACACTTGAATGAATGGGAGGCAGAGGCTACTTCCAGTGCTAAAGCGCCTGAAAACTGCCCCGGAGTGAAAGGGGTTTTAAAGTGATAGATACCGCTTCATGAATGGAGTGTATTGACTGGTGACAGTACGCAAGAAAAAAAAAACACATAGCGTAGCCTGGCCCCACCCCCTCACTCCCTCCTCACAGGATTTGATTGACAGCAGCAGGAGTCAATAGCTTCCACTGCTGCCTCGGTCTCTGTTCCTCTCATCACAGGACACAAACACTTCTGCAAAAAAGCTCAGCACGGGATAAAGATAGGTCTCAGGTAAGTATATAGGGGTTGAGTGGGTAATTTAAATACTGGGAAATTGTTTACCTAAATGTAGGGAATGCATTAAGGTGAAAAATGTTCTTCCTTTACAACTTCTTGAAAAAACTTGACAACACAGAATATTGAAAAGCAAGCATTTTCAGTATTATAAGATCGAAATGTGAACATGTTTATACATATGCATTTATTTATTGTTGCCCTTTTTGTTCCCCTTTATTTGGGCTCTGATGATGGGGAGTATTAAGCCCCAGAAATATGTTACAATGGATTCTTATTTTAAGTGTGGTGATTCTACATTTTTCAGTATTACAAAAAGGATCCTGGCAGGTTGCCTGTGTACCAGTATGATTTTCTATGATACATTATTAAAGGAGAAATATAGCCAAAGCTTTTTTGGCTGTTCTTCTCCTATGGATCATAGGGTTGCAGTTCATTCTGCACTCCTAGGACCTGTTTTTTGACGTCACAGAGCTGGTACAATAACGTTTATAGATGTTTTCTAGAGGGTCTGAATTATATATTTTTTTATACTTACTATTAATAAAATCCTCTTCTGGCCACTGCCATGATGACTGTGGGCATGTGAAGCCCAATCGCAATCTCTTCCTGGATTACCGATAGAGAGGTGCATGCTGGGTAACCTGCATGCACCTCTCAATATTGTGCATGCGTGATGCTCTGGCGGCCGTAGCACCGATTGTTTAGAAAGTTGCCATAACAACGGGCAGTGACGGAGGAAGGTCCTGCCCCGTTGTTATGGCAACCGCCTTAAATTGTGTAGCTTCCTGTTGGGAAATAATGCAATTTTTGCTCACAGTACTGCCCACTGACTCCTGGGAAATGATGACTCACATTTCCCAAGAGCACAGGCAAGGGAGGAAGTGATGAGGAGCGCCGCAGACGGAAGTGGCAGATTAGGAGCCATTACATAGCAACAGGGCGTTTCTGATAAGTAAAAATAAAATGTCCCCCCCCAAATAGTCCTTATACTATTAAAGGTCTGTGAATATGCAAAAAAAAATTCAGGGTGGAACTCCACTTTAAGTAGAATCATGCTGAGATATACTCACAATTTTGTTATATTTCTGCTATGCCCATTTAAATATCACACCCCCATTAGCATGAACTTGTGTTGTTAGACTATTAATCATGCACTGCAATAATACTAATATATTTCAACAATTTTGCAATTATTGATTCTTCTGTGCATTTTTAATGTTTGTATTATGTCTTTTGCTTTGCAGTTATATGTCAGCAAGATAAAAACTGCATAAACCTTTGCAGAACATAATACTAATAACTCAGTTTTAATTAAGACATTGTTGCTAGCATATTGGAGATAGGAGTGTTGGTGAAAACAGAAAAGTGTCTCACTGAAAGAATTATAATTCCCCGACAACATTATACATCCAGTATAATGACAAATAAAAACAGAGTTACGGTAAGTGCAAAAAAATGTTCATGAAAACCGCTGTAACAGAAAAACAAATGTTGTATGTTAATTAACCAAAGATAAGCCAAAAATGTAAAGCAGGAATTTCAGTTCATAAAGGATGGTTATGTACATATGTGCTAAAACCGGTGCACACAGAATCTGGTGCAGCTGTGTATAGTAACCAACCAGTTTCTAACTTTAGCGTGTTCAATTAAACCTTGACAATAAAACCTAGAAGCTGATTGGTTTCTATGCATAGCTGAACCAGATTCTATGTGCAGCAGGTTTAGTAAATCCCCCCATAGAGTATGTGCTGGTCTAGTTACCCTATGTAGAATAACAAAAATGTGTATATGTATGAGGTAGTACAAAAAATAATAAAATAAAAAATAATGTTAGAAGGTAAGAGTAACCTTAAATGGGGCGTGGCCAGCCGGCAAGAGAGATGGACGCTTAGTGCTGAGCTCTGCTGTGAGGGAGACGAACCGGAACGATTAGGGACCGCTGGAGCCGGTATTTTTGTACAAAAACTTCTTCCCACATTAGTCCGGTAGTGACCCACAACAATGTCCCGTAAGAGAACTGGGGACCACAAGCCCCAAAAGCTCACCACACTCCTGTACCCTCCTGAAGCGCTGGTCAGTCAGAATCAAAATGGAGCTGAAGGCATAGCAGCGCCTCAGACTAAACATACAGAAACCCCTAATAACATTTCTGGTGACTCACCAAACAGAGAGATGTCTAGCTCCCATGACAATGACACAGAGGGGGATCCCTTAATGAACAGCCCAGCTAAGGCAAAAATGAGAATGGATGCTCTAGCACAGCGGCCACCTCACTCAGAAATTGAGCCCCAGGCTTTTATTCCACTACAATCTAACCAGGCCTTACATTCCTCAATGGCATCCTTCCCAACCTGCGGTCAGCCTGTTATTGACACTACACTGAAAGAGATGTTAATATCACTGCATTCCTCTCTTGTGACTGATTTATCCACTCTATTTACTAAACTCACTACAGATGTCAGTCTAATAGATAACAGAGTATCCACTATTGAGAAAGGTATGATGGAATGCTCCTCCACAGTCAATGACATCATTGATTCTATTGATGAGGTAAAAGATGAACAAGAGTGGATAAGGGGCAAATTAGCAAATTTGGAAGACCGCTCTAGACGAAACAATGTCAAGTTAAGGGGGGTCCCCGAAAATATAACAACTCCAGAATTACCCAAATACGCCAAAGAACTTATACGCACTATTCTACCTGAAGTTACGCCACGTGACATTATAATTGACAGAATACACAGAATTGCAAAACCTTCACACCTGGCTGCATCAGTGCCTAGAGATATACTTATGAGGATCCATTTTTTCCATATTAAAGAAAAAATGATGTCAGAAGCCAGATTGAAAGGCCCTCTACCACGTCCGTTTGAGGGTGTTCAAATATTTCCTGATTTATCAAGATATACGCTTCAACTACGTAGAGATTTGAACCCCATAACTAAAGGAATGCAAAACCATAAGATTCTATACAAATGGCGCTACCCGGCCACACTAATTGTCTCCAAAAACGGATCCACTCATATAATAAATGACCTACACAAGGGTTTGAAACTTTTGAAAGAATGGGGAATAATCCCGGAATACCACAAAGATGAAACTTCGCTTCTTCCAAAACGTCCTTCAACATATCACTACAATCAAAGATCCCGGAATCATCAACCTATGGAAGTATCTGGCTCCTGAGCGGTCCGCTAACTACGTTTATAGCGTCCCCTCCAGGAATTTTGTTTGATCTCACTTGCCTTTGGTATTAACTGTTCCACACTGCAGCAGTAAAAGCTGACTCTTTGCTTTTTTTTTTTTGTGCTTGACACAAATCTGCCGCATCCTGTTTTCATATCTTTTGCTATATTTTTAAATAGCTGTTATATATAATTGTAATTTCATTCCAGGTTTTATAGAAATACATCTAGTTACGGAACCCAGGTATCCTGATAAGCCGAAAGGAACTGAATTTACTGTATACACCAAGAAATATCTGCAAACTGTAAGTGTTATAGTCTCCCACGATCCATCACTTAGCCACAACAGGAAATATGCCATTCACGATAGTATCCTTGAACGCCAAGGGTCTCAACCACCCAGCAAAGAGACAATCTTTGTGGCATACTGCTGAAAAGCTTGATAGTGATATCTTATGTGTCCAAGAGACACACTTGACCCCACTTTCAGCCACTTTATGTCGCAGTAACAAATTTCCCCCCATATTTTCTATTCTAATTTCTCTTCCAAGAAGAGAGGAGTGCTTGTAGCGATCAAGAAAGACACTGACTTCCACCTCATAAAAGAAATAGGTGACCCCAATGGTCGTTTTCTTATTTTAATCTGTATGATTAATGGAACTAAATATACCTTACTCAACTTGTATGCTCCCAATTCTAGACAGGCAAATTTTGTCAAAAAGACTTTGACCAAAATTAAAGAGTTACAACAAGGATATCTCCTTGTATGCGGAGACTTTAATATGGTTGCAGATATTTATATTGACACTACTTCAGCGGATAAGAGAAGACCCTCTCACCTGGGGCAAATCCTGACATCGTCTGATCTTTACGATGTCTGGAGATGCCACCATGGATCAGAGAGGGATTATGTACTTATTTCTCCCCGCAACACAAGTCGTATTCCAGAATTGACATGTTTGTTGTTGATAAATTGTTATTACAAAAGGTGACTACCTCTGTTATCCACACCATGACATGGTCAGACCACAACCCAATTTCGATAATTATTGATGATACGTCTCCTCAACGGAACTCTTTTCTCTGGAGAGCCAATAATTTCATATTACAACATGCTACATACTCCAAAGAAATTGCCACTCATTTGAAAGAATATTTTGAATTAAACGCTGATTCAGTGGGGGATCCTGCCGTGGTGTGGAACGCGCATAAAGCGGTAATGAGAGGTGTTCTTATTAAAAACTGGGCTCCATTCACAAAAAAAAAAAGAACACAACAAATAGACTCCCTTACTTCCCAAATTGCTCATTTGGAGGCAGACCATAAGTCATCTGCATGTCCCACTACACTAGCACAATTAATGTCGCTTAGACAGGAACTCAGGCTGCTTCTTCTCCATACATACGAACATATGCAACGCAAATTCAAAGCCATCTCTTATTCCACATCCAATAAGGCAGGAAAAAGATTAGCACAACGTATCAAAGGGGCTAGAGTTAAATCTAAAATTCCCTTCTTATTCCACCCACACTCGAAAGTGAAGCTATCTAATCCACAAGACATTGCGAATGCTTTTAGCGATTACTATAGTGACCTATATAATCTCAAGAATGACCCTACAACCCACCAACCATCCCCAGAGGAAATTGATGACTTTCTCCATAAGATAAATTTACCGACTCTGACAGAAACACAATTGTCTTATTTAAATGCTCCTTTTTCAGCACCAGAACTTCTAGCTACCATCTCATCACTGCCTTGTAACAAAACACCATGCCCGGATGGCCTTACAGGGGAATACTTCAAACATTTCTCTACCTATTTGATTCCACACTTGCTGAAATTTCTTAACCAAGCTGCATATTCTTCCAAATTCCCTGTAGAATCGCTAAACGCATTAATTATCACTCTCCCAAAACCTGAAAAAGATCCGACTGCCCCACAAAACTTCCGGCCAATCTCCTTACTTAACCTTGATTTAAAAATATACGCCAAAACTATTGCTAGACGCTTAATGAAGATTATGCCAGACCTGATTCACAAAGACCAAACAGGATTTATTAAAGGGAGGCAAGCATCCGACGCGACGCGTCGCATGATTGACTTAATCCATTGCGTAAATTCCAGTGGAACTCCTTCTCTGCTTCTTTCTTTAGATGCAGAGAAGGCATTTGATCGGGTGCACTGGACCTATCTACAGAAAGTTCTCATGAAATTTGGGTTTAAAGACAATATTTATAATGCTATCATGGCACTATATACTTGCCCAGCTGCTCAAGTTTTTTCGGCTAATATGATATCTCATCCATTCCAAATTTCGAACGGTACCCGTCAGGGTTGCCCATTGTCGCCCTTAATTTTTGATCTAACTATAGAACCTTAGCTGAGCACATACGCACGAACTCGAACATCTCAGGCATAACTGTTGGCAACACTACTCATAAGATTAGTCTTTTTGCTGATGATGTGATTTTAATATTATCAAATCCTACCTCCTCCTTAGCAGCAGCCCGAGACGTTTTAGATTGGTTTGGACGAATATCATTTTACAAACTAAATGTCACCAAATCACAAATACTAGATCCCAAATTGAATTCCACCACTAAATTACTATTACAAGCCCAATACCCCTTCACATGGTCTGAACACAGCATTTCTTACCTAGGTATTCAACTCACTAGAACCACTAAACTCCTCTTTTCATCAAACTTCAAGCCTCTCTTAGATAAATTACGTACTGAATCTCAGAAATTAGCTAAAATGGAACTGTCATGGTCTGGCAGATTAGCGGCGTTCAAGATGATGCATTTACCTCAAATTTTATACCTGTTTAGGACCATTCCTATTCCTATTCCTACATATTACTTTAAGTCACTTCAAACGATACTCAACCGATGTATTTGGCACGGTACAAAACCTAGATGCGCTCATTCTATACTTAGGATACACAAATTAGCGGGAGGATCAGGTTCAATAGATTTTACAGATTATCACACTGCAGCGATCATAGCTCAAGCAACTGAGTGGTTTCAGCAAGATCCGAATAAAAACTGGTGCAATATAGAACTTTCCTTACTATTTCGTCCTAGTTTAAAAAATTGGTTGTTGAGCACTCCATTAGACGCTAAAATACCAAAAGCGATTCCCCCTACCATGATAGCCACGGTCATAGCATGGAAAATTCTAACCCAAACTATCCATCAAGAACCCACTACTACACAGATACCGATACCTATAGAAGTCTTAAACCACATCTCACCTGAATTATCTACATCCCATTGGTCTAACCGAAAAATCTCATTCATAAATCAACTATTTCATGACTCAAACCCAAAATCCTTTTCAACCCTCCAAAATGAATTTCACTTGCCTGAATCAGACTTTATTGCATATTCCAAACTTCTGAAATGCCTTAACAAAATCAAACCTCTCTTATATACAGTTTCTTTAGTAATATGGAAATACCTGCACTTTGAATTTCCTAAACAGAAGGGTATTTCACTTGTATACAACACCCTGAACCAAAAGCGTGTATTTACTAAATCCACACCACATACACACTGGGAAAATGATCTAGCAACGACTTATACAGAATCACAATGGGAACAAGCTTCACGAAGTGTATACAAATCCACGAAAAGCTCTGCGTTGTGGGAACTCACACAAAAATTGTCCCTTAGATGGTATTTGACGCCTTCTCGCTTGGCAACATTCTATCCCACATTATCTAATAAGTGCTGGAGATGTAATTCCAACATAGGAAGCATATTCCACATATTTTGGGAATGTACCCTCATACAGGAATACTGGAAAACCGTTTTTCTTCTCTTAAAAGATATATCCCAGATAGATATACCAATGTCTCCGGGTCTAGCTATCCTGAATTTATCCATTGAAGACATACCCTTTTCATTTCGTCATGTGACGACACATATCCTATTGGCAGCTAGGTTAACTATAACCAGATTATGGAAGTCAGATACAACTCCCTCTATCACTCACCTCTTAGATACCGTAAACCTACGTTATAGTTATGAATTAATGATGGCATCCAGTGAGGGTAAATTACCCAAGGAAAAAACCAAGTGGGCATCATGGGAACCTTGGTCGACTATTACTAACTTTTTGTAACACTCATATCTAACAGATTGATATACACTTTTGCCTCTGGGTTCTAGAGTATGGACACAGGTTCCTGGATAAGTTCTATTATTGTGGCAACGTTCTCCTCTTAGACACAGTGTAGTCCCCATGGGGGTGTCTAGAGGACATACACTTCTATTTGATCTTATGTTACTATATTGATCTTATATTTCTATATTGAATGTATTGCGTTTTGTAGCATTTTAATAACAGTAATTCTTGTTCTGTAACACTTCATTGATAATTGAGTTGACATTATTTAAGTGCTATTCTGAGTTAATTTATTTTAACGGCATACAATGTGTAATTTGCATCTTTAATGTTATGAAATTCAATAAAAACTGATTGAAAAGAAAGAGTAACCTTAAATTCTTAATTTCATTAAAAATAATGCATTCTCTGTATTTAAGGTGGAAACCTTCTGCATGCAGCTCCAGCCCCCCAAATAGTTATGTAGCAAAGTACCGGGCCTCTCTAGGCCTAATGGTGACTAGGGATGGGCCGGACACCCCCCGGTTTGGTTCGCACCAGAGCATACCAAACAGGCAAAAAATTTGGCAGAACACCGTTAAGGTCTATGTTACACGAACATGAATAGTCAAAAGTGCTAATTTTAAAGGCTTATATGCAAGTTATTGTCATAAAAAGTGTTTGGGTCCTGCCCCAGGGGACATGCATTAATGAATACATTTTTTTTTAAAACTCAAGTTTTTTAGGGAGCAGTGATTTTTTTAATGCTTAAAGTGAAACAATAAAAATGAAATATTCCTTTAAATATCGTGCCTGGGGGGTGTCTATAGTATGCCTGTAAAGTGGCGCATTTTTCCTGTGTTTAGAACAGTACCACAACAAAATGCCATTTCTAAAGGAAGAATTGTCATTTAAAACTAATTGCGGCTGTAATGAATTGTCAGGTCTCGACAATATAGATAAAAATCATTGAAAAAAAGAGCATGGGACCCCCCTCAGTCCATTACCAGGCCCTTTGGGTCTGGTATGAATATTAAGGGGAACCCCCCGAACCAAAATGTAAAAAAAAATTGCGTGGTGGGTCCCCCTAAAATACATACCAGGCCCTTCGGGTCTGATATGGAAATTAAGGGGAACCCTGAACCAAATAAAAAAAATGGCGTAGGGGCCCCCTCAAAATCCATACCAGACCCTTATCTGAGCATGCAACCTGGCAGGCCGCAGGAAAAGTGGGGGGACAAGAGAGCTCCCCCTCCTAGACCATACCAGGCCACATGCCCTCAACATGGGGAGGTGCTTTGGGGTAGCCCCCAAAGCACCTTGTTCCCATGTTGATGGGGACAAGGCCCTCATCCCCACAAACCTTGCCCGTGGTTGTGGGGGTATGCTGATGGGGGGATTATCGTAATATGGAAGCCCCCTTTAACAAGGGGACCCACAGATCCCAGCCTCCCCCCCTGTGTGAAATGGTAATGGGATACAAATGTACCCCTACCATTTCACTAAATAAAGTGTCAAAATGGTAAAAAATAGCCGGTTTTTGACAATTCCTTTATTAAAAATGCCTTCTTCTTTCCCCCGCTTCTTCCTCCATCTTCTTCTGGTCTTCCTTCGGTTTTCTCCTTTTTCCTTTGGCTTCTTCTTCCACGCTTTGTCCTCTGGACGATCCACCGCAATGGGAGGCTCCCGCAGTGCTCACTGCTCCCGAAAAAATGGCTGTTTTAAAAGAAATGTTTTTCATTGATATATGTCCCCTCTTGAGACGGTACCTGGTCACGTTACTCTACACCATTTCCGGTCCTTCTGGTTGTCGGAGGGAGCCGGTGGAACGCACGCTATCCATGAAGGTGGATGCAAGGTCGACTCCACACACCACTCTCTTTGACAAGCCAGTAGCCCCAGTGCCGGGATAGGCACTTTTAAATGTAAGGAGACATTTGGCTATACTTTTTTATACCTTTTTTATATTAAAGCGTTATTACGCTATGGATGTTTTCTACTCTCTCTGTATATCCTGCATACACCCATGAGGAGGAAGGTTCCTACATATCTCCATCTCAAATATATGTGAGCAGGCACTATCCTGTACAAGCACTGTTTGACTATCTTTTTAAAGAGGAGTTCCCATAAAAAAAAATTAAAAGTCAGCAGCTACAAATACTGCAGCTGCTGACTTTTAATAATCGGACACTTACCTGTTCCAGGGTCCAGCGATGTGGGGAATTGAAGCCCCGCTCATCTCCCCCTCTGTTCGGCGGTGCCAGCATTGTAACTCTGGGCACTCGGCTGTGGCCTCATAGCCGGGCACCCACTGCGCATGCGCGAGCGGCGCCGCGCTCCATAATTGGCCGCTCAGTCATCTGGGACCTGTCACGTGCCCCAGATGATTGACAAGAGGGAGAGGGCAAAGCTGAGCCCTTCCTGCGCAGAGGGGAAGTGATGTCACCAGCCCAGGCACTGAAGGAGGCAGACTACGAGGGACCCCCTAGCAACAGGCATTTAGAGGTGAGTAAAAAAAAAATTCAAAATGTTTTTTTTTTAAGGAAGATTCATGCATTTTTTTTTTAATGTGCAACACCACTTTAAGTAAAGAAGTCAAATTGATCTGGTAAGCAGATTACATATCCATTCACTTTTGGGTGTTGATTTCCTAAGTTTGGTGAAGGATCACTCCGTTTTTTTGGAAGACATCATCACATTTGGAAGAATTTTGTTGGTGGACTTTTTAAGAACTTTTTGATTAACAATTGAAATCATGTTGGGATTTTATTGATTTATATATTTCCCCATTTTGTTCAGACGGACAACTTTATTTCGCACATAGATAACCATTGGAGTTTATATATTTTTTTTTTTTATTTAACCGTTTGTAATGGTATCACTAATAATGACAACTTGCATATAAGCCTTTAAAGTGAACACTTTTGATTTTTCATGTTAATGTCCCTTAGACTTTAAGGGTGTTCCGGCGGCTTTCGAATTTGCCCCGAACACCGCATATTGTTCAGTGTTCGCAGAACATCCAAACAACCAAAGTTCGGCCCAAACTTATGCTCGGGCCAAACCATTCACCCATCCCTAATGGTGACCTCCAGAGTTAGGGACAGCTGTGTAGAATCATTTTGTGAAGAGTGGGTTACAAGGCATGGTGGGTGTAATGCAAAGTAGATCGATGGGCGCCAGACACTTTTTTTTATTGTCCTAAACAGAACTGTGGGAGAGAGGGTTGGGGCCAGGATACCCTTAAAGTGGTTGTAAATGCAATAAAAAAATAAAGAAAACCTGTAAGACAAAGGCATAATGAGCTAGTATGCATAGCATTCTAGCTCATTATGAAATACTCACCTTACATCGAAGCCCCCACAGCATTCCCCGGACACTACATCGGCCGGCGACATCGCTCCCGGAATTATTTCCGGGCATCATGGGCTCTGGCACTGTGATTGGCCGGAGCCGCGATGACGTCACTGCCACACAAGCGTGCGGGAGCCGCCAGTAAGGGCATGTCAGCTGAAGCAATGGCACGAACGAGCCGTTGCTTCAGTGCACACATGCTGATACAGGGGATAGCTTCTAAACCATGCAGGTTTAAGAGATATCCATGGTAGCTACAGGTAAGCCTCATTATAGACTTACCTGTAGTAAAAAGTGGATTTTAAGGGTTTACAACCACTTTAAGTAGATGCAATGTTAATTGGCAGATTTTGAGACTTCTATAGGCAGACAGCCATGCAGGGAAAGGTATCTAGCCAGACACCACATCTGCATGTGTAGGAACGCTGTCTCTTATGGCAACAGTCTTATAATGCCCCGTACACATGTTCCGACGGAAAATGTACGATGGGAGCTTTTTGTCCGAAATTCCAACCGCGTGTAGGCTCCATCGGACATTTTCCTTCCGAATTTGAAATCTGGATCTCAAATTTTCTGGATCTCAAATGGACTGGGCTTGGGTCAAAGTAATAAGAACCCCAACACCAAGCCCCTGCATAGCACAAACTCTACGAGGAGTACGTAACTGCAACATGGCTTAAGAAAGAACTAACAGAACGCACTAAAAAACAGAAAGGCCTGAAAAGAGCGAACTGAAAATCAGAAATGAGCGGACAAGAACCCACTGCAAAATCAAATACGTACTATAAAATACGCACTGAAAAACAAATGCCAACTGTCTACATGCACTGAAAACCAGATACAAACCCACAAGCACAAACTGAAGAGCAGTAACGATCTGAAAAACACGAGGCTGATCCTAATCTTCACTGAGCCCTCAGTCTTTCACTAGACTAACTGATCCACTGCCAGTGGATCCCCTGAGCACTCAATATATTCCTCCATTGTCACCCCTGCTTTACCGCTGAGTCCCTGGCTTGGCACTCACAGATACTCCTCAAGCTTCACCCTTGTTGACACATTAGGTCCCTGGCTTTACACTCCACAAGCATCACCTCTGTTATCCCGCTGGGTCCCTGACTTGGCAAGTGCTGAAGTTTTTCCACTTATTCACCGTCCCCAGATGGTGAGAAGTCTGCTCTGGTACTGGCCTCAGCTTACTAACAGTGGTCTCCGGTAACAAGGTGGATGGTCCCTTAGTGGTCACAGCTTTCCTTCTACCTCCAACCACAACTGGTTCCCTGGCTGGTGGAACTGTTACTTCTGGTTGGACTGCAAGTCGCAGTCCCAACCCTATTCTGCTCTCTTGCTTCTGGATAGGCCCTCAGACAGCCTAGCAGCCAGATGTCCCCAGCATAGGCCCTAGGCTTATGGCCTAGAAACTCGGGGCATTACAACACACGTCTACCCTGACAGCTGTGGAGCTGTGAACCCTGATCACCTGACTCCACTCAAATAAATAGGCTCTCCCAGCCGGCCAAGGGACCCAAGAAAATCCCTGCCCATTGGCTGAGACACCATATTCATTCCCATTCTGTCCTTGAAATGCCCTTGTCTTATCTAATGCCACCAGATACCCAGCCATCTAGTGACAGAAGAGAGAAGTGCAGCAATTCCAGAATTATGGTGAAATCAATTGACATCTTATCAATTGGCCAAGGCAACTATCACTTGGCAGATAAATTTAATAGCCACCCTGCCTAAACATCAGGGTGATCTACCTGAGCCCGATCTTGACCCAGTAATATGTAAGAGTTCAGAGGCTGTCTCATCTCTCCCTCCTCATTGGCTCAGGAACCATTGGCTCTTGCTGCTGTCAATCACAGCCAGTGAGGAGGGAGCAGGAGGTGGAGCCTAGCCATTATTTTTTAACAATGGACACACAGAGCGGGGCTGAGGAACAAGCATGCACGAGTGCCCCCATAGCAAGCAGCTTGCTACGGGGGCACTCGGGGGAAGCAAGGAGCCAAGAAGAGGTGGATCAGGGCTGCTATGAGCAAAACTATCGCACAGAGCAGGTAAATATAACATGTTTATTATTTAAAATAACTAAAAAAATGAGCCTTTAATATCAGTTTATAAAAAAAAAAAGACAGGCATAGAAAAAATAACTTATCACAAAAATAGCCTGTGGTCTCCCTGAAACAGATTTTTCGCTATTACTGACTAAGGATGGGCCCGGTGCCAATCACAGCCCCGGAAACTCGAAGAGCCATAATTGGCTACAGGCAGGACGCCTGTAGCCAATTACAGCTCAGGGGCTGTAGTACACGCCCCCCCCTATAAAACGCCGCCACGCCGTCTGCGCCGGTCACATGCTGTTCCGGCGCAGATTGAGCAGGCTGTTTCTGTGACACTCTGCTGCATTTAGATAGATAGAGAGATTCATTTGCAGAGATTGAGTTAGATAGATTCAGTTACAAAGATTGATTGACAAAGAGGGGCTTGTAGTGTGCTCGTGGCAGGCAGGCAGAGCTCCTATATTTTGTTACCAGAAGCACCTATAGGACTTGTAGTGTGTTCGTGGCAGGCAGGCAGAGCTCCTATATTTTGTTACCAGAAGCACCTATAGAACTTGTAGTGTGTTCGTGGCAGGCAGGCAGAGCTCCTATATTTTGTTACCAGAAGCACCTATAGGACTTGTAGTGTGTTCGTGGCAGGCAGGCAGAGCTCCTATATTTTGTTACCAGAAGCACCTATAGGACTTGTAGTGTGTTAGTGGCAGGCAGGCAGAGCTCCTATATTTTGTTACCAGAAGCACCTATAGGACTTGTAGTGTGTTCGTGGCAGGCAGGCAGAGCTCCTATATTTTGTTACCAGAAGCACCTATAGGACTTGTAGTGTGTTAGTGGCAGGCAGGCAGAGCTCCTATATTTTGTTACCAGAAGCACCTATAGGACTTGTAGTGTGTTCGTGGCAGGCAGGCAGAGCTCCTATATTTTGTTCCCAGAGGCACCTATAGGACTTGAAGTGTGTTAGTCCCATTACACACACAGAGCTATATTTTCTTCCCAGAAGCACCTATAGGACTTGAAGTGTGTTAGTCCCATTACACACACAGAGCTATATTTTCTTCCCAGAAGCACCTATAGGACTTGAAGTGTGTTAGTCCCATTACACACACAGAGCTATATTTTCTTCCCAGAAGCACCTATAGGACTTGAAGTGTGTTAGTCCCATCACACACACAGAGCTATATTTTGTTCCCAGAAGCACCTATAGGACTTGAAGTGTGTTAGTCCCATTACACACACAGAGCTATATTTTCTTCCCAGAAGCACCTATAGGACTTGAAGTGTGTTAGTCCCATCACACACACAGAGCTATATTTTTGTTCCCAGAAGCACCTATAGGACTTGAAGTGTGTTAGTCCCATCACACACACAGAGCTATATTTTGTTCCCAGAAGCACCTATAGGACTTGAAGTGTGTTAGTCCCATTACACACACAGAGCTATATTTTGTTCCCAGAAGCACCTATAGGACTTGAAGTGTGTTAGTCCCATTACACACACAGAGCTATATTTTGTTCCCAGAAGCACCTATAGGACTTGAAGTGTGTTAGTCCCATTACACACACAGAGCTATATTTTCTTCCCAGAAGCACCTATAGGACTTGAAGTGTGTTAGTCCCATTACACACACAGAGCTATATTTTGTTCCCAGAAGCACCTATAGGACTTGAAGTGTGTTAGTCCCATCACACACACAGAGCTATATTTTCTTCCCAGAAGCACCTATAGGACTTGAAGTGTGTTAGTCCCATTACACACACAGAGCTATATTTTGTTCCCAGAAGCACCTATAGGACTTGAAGTGTGTTAGTCCCATTACACACACAGAGCTATATTTTGTTCCCAGAAGCACCTATAGGACTTGAAGTGTGTTAGTCCCATTACACACACAGAGCTATATTTTCTTCCCAGAAGCACCTATAGGACTTGAAGTGTGTTAGTCCCATCACACACAAAGAGCTATACTTTGTTCCCAGAAGCACCTATAGGACTTGAAGTGTGTTAGTCCCATCACACACACAGAGCTATATTTTGTTCCCAGAAGCACCTATAGGACTTGAAGTGTGTTAGTCCCATCACACACACAGAGCTATATTTTCTTCCCAGAAGCACCTATAGGACTTGAAGTGTGTTAGTCCCATCACACACACAGAGCTATATTTTGTTCCCAGAAGCACCTATAGGACTTGAAGTGTGTTAGTCCCATTACACACACAGAGCTATATTTTCTTCCCAGAAGCACCTATAGGACTTGAAGTGTGTTTAGTCCCATCACACACACAGAGCTATATTTTGTTCCCAGAAGCACCTATAGGACTTGAAGTGTGTTAGTCCCATTACACACACAGAGCTATATTTTCTTCCCAGAAGCACCTATAGGACTTGAAGTGTGTTAGTCCCATCACACACACAGAGCTATATTTTCTTCCCAGAAGCACCTATAGGACTTGAAGTGTGTTAGTCCCATTACACACACAGAGCTATATTTTGTTCCCAGAAGCACCTATAGGACTTGAAGTGTGTTAGTCCCATTACACACACAGAGCTATATTTTCTTCCCAGAAGCACCTATAGGACTTGAAGTGTGTTAGTCCCATCACACACAAAGAGCTATACTTTGTTCCCAGAAGCACCTATAGGACTTGAAGTGTGTTAGTCCCATCACACACACAGAGCTATATTTTGTTCCCAGAAGCACCTATAGGACTTGAAGTGTGTTAGTCCCATCACACACACAGAGCTATATTTTCTTCCCAGAAGCACCTATAGGACTTGAAGTGTGTTAGTCCCATCACACACACAGAGCTATATTTTGTTCCCAGAAGCACCTATAGGACTTGAAGTGTGTTAGTCCCATCACACACACAGAGCTATATTTTGTTCCCAGAAGCACCTATAGGACTTGAAGTGTGTTAGTCCCATTACACACACAGAGCTATATTTTGTTCCAGAAGCACCTATAGGACTTGAAGTGTGTTAGTCCCATTACACACACAGAGCTATATTTTCTTCCCAGAAGCACCTATAGGACTTGAAGTGTGTTAGTCCCATCACACACAAAGAGCTATACTTTGTTCCCAGAAGCACCTATAGGACTTGAAGTGTGTTAGTCCCATCACACACACAGAGCTATATTTTTTCCCAGAAGCACCTATAGGACTTGAAGTGTGTTAGTCCCATCACACACACAGAGCTATATTTTGTTCCCAGAAGCACCTATAGGACTTGAAGTGTGTTAGTCCCATCACACACACAGAGCTATATTTTGTTCCCAGAAGCACCTATAGGACTTGAAGTGTGTTAGTCCCATTACACACACAGAGCTATATTTTCTTCCCAGAAGCACCTATAGGACTTGAAGTGTGTTAGTCCCATCACACACACAGAGCTATATTTTGTTCCCAGAAGCACCTATAGGACTTGAAGTGTGTTAGTCCCATTACACACACAGAGCTATATTTTCTTCCCAGAAGCACCTATAGGACTTGAAGTGTGTTAGTCCCATCACACACACAGAGCTATATTTTCTTCCCAGAAGCACCTATAGGACTTGAAGTGTGTTAGTCCCATTACACACACAGAGCTATATTTTGTTCCCAGAAGCACCTATAGGACTTGAAGTGTGTTAGTCCCATTACACACACAGAGCTATATTTTCTTCCCAGAAGCACCTATAGGACTTGAAGTGTGTTAGTCCCATCACACACAAAGAGCTATACTTTGTTCCCAGAAGCACCTATAGGACTTGAAGTGTGTTAGTCCATCACACACACAGAGCTATTTTTTGTTCCCAGAAGCACCTATAGGACTTGAAGTGTGTTAGTCCCATCACACACACAGAGCTATATTTTGTTCCAGAAGCACCTATAGGACTTGAAGTGTGTTAGTCCATCACACAGAGCTATATTTTCTTCCAGAAGCACCTATAGGACTTGAAGTGTGTTAGTCCCATCACACACACAGAGCTATATTTTGTTCCCAGAAGCACCTATAGGACTTGAAGTGTGTTAGTCCCATTACACACACAGAGCTATATTTTGTTCCCAGAAGCACCTATAGGACTTGAAGTGTGTTAGTCCCATTACACACACAGAGCTATATTTTCTTCCAGAAGCACCTATAGGACTTGAAGTGTGTTAGTCCCATCACACACACAGAGCTATATTTTCTTCCCAGAAGCACCTATAGGACTTGAAGTGTGTTAGTCCCATCACACAGAGCTCCTCTATTTTCTTTGCATAAGCACCCACAGGACTTCTAGTGTGTTAGTGGCATCACACAGAGCTCCTATATATTCTTCTCAGCAGCACCCACAGGACTTCTAGTGTGTTAGTGGCATCACACAGAGCTCCTCTATTTTCTTTGCAGAAGCACCCATAGGACTTCTAGTGTGTTAGTGGCATCACACAGAGCTCCTCTATTTTCTTTGCAGAAGCACCCACAGGACTTCTAGTGTGTTAGTGGCATCACACAGAGCTCCTATATATTCTTCTCAGCAGCACCCACAGGACTTCTAGTGTGTTAGTGGCATCACACAGAGCTCCTCTATTTTCTTTGCAGAAGCACCCATAGGACTTCTAGTGTGTTAGTGGCATCACACAGAGCTCCTCTATTTTCTTTGCAGAAGCACCCACAGGACTTCTAGTGTGTTAGTGGCATCACACAGAGCTCCTATATATTCTTCTCAGCAGCACCCACAGGACTTCTAGTGTGTTAGTGGCATCACACAGAGCTCCTCTATTTTCTTTGCATAAGCACCCATAGGACTTCTAGTGTGTTAGTGGCATCACACAGAGCTCCTATATATTCTTCTCAGCAGCACCCACAGGACTTCTAGTGTGTTAGTGGCATCACACAGAGCTCCTCTATTTTCTTTGCAGAAGCACCCATAGGACTTCTAGTGTGTTAGTGGCATCACACAGAGCTCCTATATATTCTTCTCAGCAGCACCCACAGGACTTCTAGTGTGTTAGTGGCATCACACAGAGCTCCTCTATTTTCTTTGCATAAGCACCCACAGGACTTCTAGTGTGTTAGTGGCATCACACAGAGCTCCTCTATTTTCTTTGCATAAGCACCCTCAGGACTTCTAGTGTGTTAGTGGCATCACACAGAGCTCCTCTATTTTCTTTGCAGAAGCACCCATAGGACTTCTAGTGTGTTAGTGGCATCACACAGAGCTCCTCTATTTTCTTTGCAGAAGCACCCATAGGACTTCTAGTGTGTTAGTGGCATCACACAGAGCTCCTATATTTTCTTCTCAGCAGCACCCACAGGACTACCGACTACAATGGCTGGAAGACCGCCAAGGGGAGCAGAGCGTGCAGAGCCAAGAACACAGGGCAGGCAGGCTCTGTTTCTAGAGGACGTGGCCGTGGACGTGGACGTGGTCGTGCATCGTCATCAGCACGTGGCCATGGGACACGCGCGTCTTTGTTTTCGGCAGCTGGACATGTGGAGCCGCATCATGCTGAAGGCTTGGTAGAATGGATGACCAAGCCCTCCTCATCCTCCTCATCCTCTCTCACCCAGGCTCAGGGTACTGACAGAGCATCATCAGCCACCCCTTCCCTAGACCCACCATGTCCTCCTGAGGAGTCCCCCGAACTCTTTGAGCACAGTGTTGGGTACATGCTCCAGGAGGATGCCCAACGATTCGAAGGCTCGGATGACGATACCCAGCTTGAGGAATCTGGCAGTACAGTTCCACCAGCTGCAGCTTACTGCCAGGTTTGCTCTAGTGGTGAAGAGGGAGGGGATGATGAGGTCACTGACTCCACGTGGGTGCCTCAAGGGAGAGAGGATGAGGAGGAGGACGAGGAGGAGGAGGATGCGGCGTCACATGTCCAACGAGGCAGGATGCCCCCTGGAGGCCAGGTAGAGGCCAGCACAGCAACTGTACAACACCGCAGAGCTCCGCCTGTGCAGGGCGCTGCCTCTGCACGTTATCAGAAAAGTTCTTTGGTGTGGGCCTTTTTTGAGACGAGTGCAGCAGATCGCACCACTGCTATTTGCAATATTTGTCTCAAGCGTATCTCGCGTGGCCAAAACATCAGCCGCTTGGGCACGACAAGCATGACCAGACATATGGCGACCTGCCATGCAGCTCGTTGGCAGGCACACATAAAAGACCCACACCAAAGAACTAAGCGGACCTCTCCTTGCTCCTCCTCAGCTGGGATCTCCATCCCCACTACACCTTCAGTCCTCTCTGAAAGCTGCTCTGAGAGGACTGAAGGTGTAGAATTCGGTGTGTCACAACCAAGTACTTGCAGTACACCGACGTCCGAATGCAGCAGGCAAATTTCCCTGCCCCAGCTGCTGGACCGTAGAAAGAAGTACACTCCCAGCCATCCACATGCCCAGCGGTTGAATGCTAGCCTTGCTAAATTGCTAGCACTTCAACAGCTGCCTTTTCAGTTGGTAGACTCGGCCCCCTTCCGTGAGTTTGTTCAATGTGCGGTTCCTCAGTGGCAGGTTCCCAAACGCCACTTTTTCTCGCGGAAGGCGATTCCGTCTCTCTACCGGCATGTGGAGGGCAATGTCCATGCCTCGCTGGACAGGGCGGTCAGCGGTAAGGTGCATATTACCGCTGACTCATGGTCCAGCAGGCATGGACAGGGACGGTACCTTTCTTTCACGGCCCATTGGGTCACTCTATTGGCAGCTGGGAGGGATGCAGGACAAGGTGCAGTAGTGTTGGAGGTTGTTCCGCCACCACGCCTCCAAAACGCGACTACTGCTACTGGTTGTGACACACCTCTCTCCTCCACCCCCTCCTCTTCTTCTTCCTCCAGTGCTCTGTCCTTGGAACCAGCGGTGCTCCGTAGGCGTACAAGGGGCTACGCAAGTACGCAGGCAAAAAGATGCCATGCCGTGCTTGCGCTGGTGTGTTTGGGGGGACAGGAGCCACACTGGGCCAGAGGTTCTGGCAGCTCTGCAGGGGCAGGCCGAGAGGTGGTTGACGCCACGTCAGCTTAAGCCAGGAATGTTCGTTTCTGACAATGGCACCAACCTCCTCTCCGCCCTGCGACAGGGGCAGCTCACCCATGTGCCCTGCATGGCTCACGTCCTCAACCTGGTGGTGCAGCGGTTCTTGGGCAGGTTCCCAGGCTTACAGGATGTCCTGAGGCAGGCCAGGAAAGTCTGTGTGCATTTCCGCCGATCTTATAATGCCAGTGCTCGTCTGACTGAGCTGCAAAAGGAGCTGAACCGCCCAAGAACCGCCTAATATCTGACATGCCCACCAGGTGGAACTCAACGTTGGCCATGCTGCAGCGACTGCACACGCAGCAGAGGGCCATCAATGAGTACCTTTGCGACTACGGCACCAGGACAGGGTCAGGGGAGCTTGGTTTTTTTTTCCCCACGTCAGTGGAGCATGATCAGGGATGCATGCACTGTCCTCTCACCATTTGAGGAGGCCACGAGGATGGTGAGCAGTGACAGTGCATGCATCAGTGACACTGTCCCTCTTGTCCACCTGTTGGAGCATACGCTGCGTGGGATAATGGACAGGGCACTTGAGGCAGAACAGAGGCAGGAAGAGGAGGACTTCCTTGCCTCTCAAGGCCCCCTTTATCCGGACAGTGTTCCTTCTGTCCCACCCATCACACAGGAAGAGGATGAGGAGGAGGAGGAGGAGGAGGAGGAGGAGGATTGTGTGAGCATGGAGGTGGAGCCTGGCACTCAGCATCAGCAGCAGCAGTCTTTTAGGGATGATGTACAGTCCCAACAAGCCAGTGGACTTGTACGTGGCTGGGAGGAGGTGGCTGGCGATCATGTCATCCTCAGTGACCCAGAAGACTCCGGACCGAATGCCTCAGCTAACCTACGCTGCATGGCCTCCCTGATCCTGCAAAGCCTGCGGAAGGATCCTCGTGTTCTTCGGATCAAGGAGAGGGACCATTACCTGGCTGGCCACTCTCCTTGATCCGCGGTACAAGGGTAAGGTTGCGGACCTTATCTTGCCGTCGCAGAGGGAGCAGAGGATGAGACATCTCAGGGAGGCCTTGCAGAAAGGTCTGTGCAACGCGTTCCCAGAAACTGGGAGGCTACAAACTCCTGGTCCTGGGCGACGAGTTGCTGAGGCTTCGGTCAGTGGCAGAAGGAGCGGTGGGGAAGGTGGACGTCTGACCGATGCGTTCAGACAATTTTTTAGTCCGCAGCCCCAAGGTATGATCGGTTCCAGCAACCATCGCCAGCGTCTGATATACATGGTGCAGGAATACCTTGGGGCAAGGTCAGACTTGGACACCTTTCCCACCGTAAATCCTCTGGCTTACTGGGTCCTGAGGATGGATCACTGGCCAAGCTTGCACAGTATGCAATTGAGCTACTGGCCTGTCCTGCCTCCAGCGTTCTTTCCGAACGCACATTCAGTGCTGCTGGAGGATTTGTGACTGATCATAGGGTGCGCCTGTCCACCGCCTCGGTTGATCGACTGACATTCATCAAAATGAATCAGTCTTGGATCACCACCAGCTACCAGGCACCTGAGGCGGATATAACCGAATAATTTTTAATGTCACATCCCTTCAAGACTGCCTAGTCTGATGCTGAGTGACTGTCCTCTTATGTTCACTGACTATCCTCTTCCTCCTCCTCAATGATCCATGCCACAGCACCAGTGCCTAAGGCACAATTTTTCAGCCCCTGTTTAACAGGGGCGTGTACTTACAATTTTTAAAAAAAATGCTTCGCAACACGTGTGACTGCTGTGCTCCAAGTACAGTCTCTGTGAGGGCCGTGTTGCAGTGTTGTGGCACCAGCACCAGTGCCTAAGGCACAATTTTTCAGCCCCTGTTTAACAGGGGCGTGTACTTACAATTTTTTAAAAAAATGCTTCGCAACACGTGTGACTGCTGTGCTCCAAGTACAGTCTCTGTGAGGGCCGTGTTGCAGTGTTGTGGCACCAGCACCAGTGCCTAAGGCACAATTTTTCAGCCCCTGTTTAACAGGGGCGTGTACTTACAATTTTTTAAAAAAATGCTTCGCAACACGTGTGACTGCTGTGCTCCAAGTACAGTCTCTGTGAGGGCCGTGTTGCAGTGTTTGTGGCACCAGCACCAGTGCCTAAGGCACAATTTTTCAGCCCCTGTTTAACAGGGGCGTGTACTTACAATTTTTTAAAAAAATGCTTCGCAACACGTGTGACTGCTGTGCTCCAAGTACAGTCTCTGTGAGGGGTTGCAGTGTTGTGGCACCAGCACCAGTGCCTAAGGCACAATTTTTCAGCCCCTGTTTAACAGGGGCGGGTAATTACAAATCTTGATCTAATAGTTCACAGCAGGGCCCATTCCTGCGCCCACCAAGAGTAACTATGAGGGCCTGCAGTCTTGTGGCAACACCGTCCACCACCACCGCCAAAGGCCCAATTTTTCTGCCCTGTTCATCAGGTGCTTGCAATTACAAATCTTGATCTAATAACTCACAGCAGGGCCCATTCCTGCGCCCACCAAGAGTAACTATGAGGGCCTACAGTCTTGTGGCAACACCGTCCACCACCACCGCCAAAGGCCCAATTTTTCTGCCCTGTTCATCAGGTGCTTGCAATTACAAATCTTGATCTAATAACTCACAGCAGGGCCCATTCCTGCGCCCACCAAGAGTAACTGTGTGAGCTTACAGTCTTGTGGCAAAACCGTCCACCACCACCACCACCACCACCCCCAATTTTTCTGCCCTGTTCAACAGGTGCATGCAATTACAAATCTTGATCTATTAACTCACAGCAGGGCCCATTCCTGTGCCCACCAGTCTTGTGGCTACACCAACATCTAATAGGGCAAATTTCTGCAGAGTATATACGCCAGGCCCCTACTTTCAAACATCCAACTTACAAACGACTCCTACTTGCAAATGGAAAGAGAAAACAGGAAGTGAGAGGAAATCTACCCCTAGGGAGGGAAATTCTATCCTGTTAGATTTAATTTGGGAAAAAGGTATCTCCTCTCTACTGATACTTTATCACCAATCCTTGTTTCAATTAAAACCCCACTTTTCCAAAAACATTTGTAATTGGGACGGAAAGTGAGGTGACATGTTCTGAACAGATGTGCAAAGACAGCAAATGTTACAGGGGTGATAACCCCTCCCTATGTTCTCCAAAAAGCTTAAAAATAGATTTTTTCTTTCGGTCCGTTCGAAGGTTCTGGTTCGAACCATGTTCTGCATGGTGTCTCTGTGTACAGGTGGTAATCTAGACCTTCCTGCCTCCTGTCAGAGCCTCTAGCAAGGAGAACAGTTAACAGCACCACAATGACATCCCCAAATCTCAATCCAGTCCTTTGGAGACTAGCAGTAGGAGACAGCATTGTCTTAGATATTGCACTGAAGATATACAGCTATGAGACTGTAGGCACATGAGTGTCTAGGCACCCTCATATACCAGGACGTGCACTTAATGAGGAATGCAAGATAAAACAGATAGACATAGAACAATACAATATACAA
Organism: Lithobates sylvaticus; assembly: GCA_028564925.1. Lineage (NCBI taxonomy): Eukaryota > Metazoa > Chordata > Amphibia > Anura > Ranidae > Lithobates > Lithobates sylvaticus. The sequence goes on along the minus strand of CM053029.1, from coordinate 311,217,394 downwards.
GAAATTGATTAGAGATTTACATGAGGACCTGACCAATCAGAGGTATGCATACTGAGCCTTGCCAGTAAATACCTGTAAATGCTAGCTGCCAGATAGGAGGAGGGAGGGAGAAGTGGAGCTGGATCTAACGCTTAGGCCCTGTTCACATCTGAGAGTAACGGGAACTCACCTCTAAATGCCTGTTGCTAGGGGTCCCTTGTAGTCTGCCTCCTTCAGTGCCCGGGCACTGACATCACTTCCCCTCGGCACAGTCATCTGGGACACGTGACAGGTCCCAGATGACTGTGCGGCATATCACGGCACGCGGCGCTGCTGGCGCATGCGCAGTGGGTGCCCGGCTGTGAAGCCACAGCCGGGTGCCCACAGTAAGAATGCCGGCACCGCAAGTGGAGCGGGGAATGAGGGGGGCTTCGTTCCCCCGCATCGCTGGACCCTGGGACAGGTAAGTGTCTGATTATTAAAAGTCAGCAGCTGCAGTATTTGTAGCTGCTGACTTTTAAAAAAAAAAATTTAAGGGGCACTCCTCTTTAATAACTTTTCCTGATGTAACCAATTTATCTCTTATTGAAGCCACTTTCAAAGTGTTGTAGAGATGGGGTTTAGTGCCGGTCAAACTTGACAAAATTTACCCGGGGTCTTCCTATCTGTGTTTCTGGGGGTTGAAATTTGCTGGGAACTATATTCCAAAACTGGGGCATTCCCACCAAATGGGGATCAGAGTATTGATTTCCAATTTTAACCCGTACACACGATCTGACTTTCCGAACGTGTGGACTTGCCCACACACGCCCGGACTTTTCCGGCGGACAATCCACCAGAGTTTGGCGAAAGTCCGCGGGACTTTTGAAATGAACAGACTTGCCCACACACGGAGGAAGTACGTTCATTTAGAATGACTCCAGGTAGACGGGACTAGCGAAGGAAGTGAATGCCGCCACTAGCCCTGTCACTTGGTATGGATTTAAAGGGAATCCCTATGCCGGAAAAACGGCACGGGAGTCCCCCCAAATCCATATCAGACCCTTATCCAAGCACGCAGCCCAGCCTGTCAGGAAAGGGGGTGGGGACGAGCGAGCGCCCCCCCTCCTGAGCCATACCAGGCCGCGTGCCCTCAACATGGGGGGTGCCCTGGGGAAAGGGGGGCCCTGCGGCCCCCCTCCCCAAAGCACCTTGTCCCCATGTTGATGAGGACAAGGGCCTCTTCCGACAACCCTGGCCGTTGGTTGTCGGGGTCTGGGGGCGGGGGACTTATCGGAATCCAGGAGCCCCCTTTTATAAGGGGGCCCCCAGATACGGGCCCCCACCCTATGTGAATGAGTATGGGGTACGATGTACACCTACCCATTCACCTAAGGAAAAATATGTAAATAAAAAAAAACAACACAATTTTTTTAAATACTTTATTGCACAGCTCCGGGGGTCTTCTTCCGTCTTGGGGGGTCTTCTCGCCAGACTCCTCCTCCTATCTTCTGCTCTTTTACTAGCTCTTTCACTAGTGGTGAAGCCCGGCTTTCTTCTTCGTCGTCGCTGCCGTCTGGGGGCCTTGTTCCAACTTCAGGGGTCTTCGGGGGTCTTTTCTGTAATTCTTGCCGGGCCTCCACTTTCTTCTTGCAGCTCTTTTACTAGCGGTGGCCCAGGCTTCTGTCGCCGTTGCCGCCTTCTGCTTCTGCTTCTGCTTCTTGTTATTCTTTCTTCTTCCGATGTTAACTCGTCGCTCAGGAGGGGGGGGGCTCCCTCGTCCCCACCCCCTTTCCTGACCGGCCGGGCTGCATGCTCGGATAAGGATCTGATATGGATTTGGGGGGACCCCCACGCCGTTTTTTTTGGCATAGGGATTCCCATTAAAATCCATACCAGGTGACGGGACTAGCAAGGCGGCATTGACTTCCTTCGCTAGTCCTGTCTACCTGGAGTCACGTTCTAAATGAACGCACTTTCCTCCGTGTGTGAGGCAAGTCCATTCATATCAAAAGTCCCACGGACTAGCACACAGACGGTGGGATTGTCCTCCGGACTGCCGAGTCAGGCGGACAATTTTAAGTCAAAACTTAAAACTAGGTCCGCCGGACTTTTGGGAATAAAAAGTCCGCCGGAGCCCCACACACGGTCGGAATGTCCGGCGGACTCTAGTCCAGTGGCCAATCCTGCCGGAAAGTCCAATCATGTGTACGCTGCATTACAGTTACTGGTCCCCCCAAATCCATCTCAGACCTTTATCCGAGCACGCAGCCCGGCCAGCCAGGAAAGGGGTGGGGACAAGCGAGCGCCCCCCCCTCCTGAGCCGTACCAGGCCGCGTGCCCTCAACATGGGGGGTGCCCTGGGAAAGGGGGCCGTGCGCCCCCCCCCACCCCAAAGCACCTTGTCCCCATGTTGATGAGGACAAGGGCCTCTTCCCGTCAACCCTGGCCGTTGGTTGTCGGGGTCTGCGGGCGGGGGGCTTATCAGAATCCGGGAGCCCCCTTTAATAAGGGGGCCCCCAGATCCCGGCCCCCCACCCTATGTGAATGAGTATGGGGTACGATGTACCCCTATCCATTCACCTAAGGTGTAAAAGTGTAAATAAAAAAAACTGCTCCGGGGGTCTTCTTCCGTCTTGGGGGGTCTTCTCGCCGGACTCCTCCTCTCTCATCTGCTCTTTTACCTAGCTCTTTTACCGAGCGGAGGAGCCCGGCTTTCTTCTTCGTCGTCGCCACCGTCTTCTGGGGGTCTCGTTCCGCCTTTGGGGGTCTCTTCTGTTCTTGCCGCTGTCGCTGTCGCCGTCATCTTTTTTTTTTCATCTGCGGGCGGGGGGGCTTATCGGAATCCGGGAGCCCCCTTTAATAAGGGGACCCCAGATACCGGCCCCCACCCTATGTGAATAAGTATGGGGTACGATGTACCCCTACCCATTCACCTAAGGAAAAAAGTGTAAATAAAAAAAACAACACAACTTTTTAAAAATACTTTATTGCACAGCTCCGGGGGTCTTCTTCCATGTTGGGGGGTCTTCTCACCGGACTCCTCCGCTATCTTCTGCTCTTTTACTAGCTCTTTCACTAGCGGAGGAGCCCGGCTTTCTTCTTCGTCACCGCCGCTGTCTGGGGGTCTTGTTCCAATTTCGGGGGTCTTCGGGGGTCTCTTCTGTACTTCTTGCTGGGCCTCTGCTTTCTTCTTCCAGCTCTTTTACGAGCGGTGGCCCGGGCTTGTTGTGTTGCCGTCATGTCGCCGCCGCCGCCTTCTGCTTCTTGTTCTTCTTTCTTCATCCGATGTTGACTCGTCGCTGTCTCTGGCCGGAATGGCAGAGACGCGCGGTGTTGTGACTTATATAGGGACAAGGGGCGGGGTCACATGCTCATGTCACATGGTGACCCTGCCCCCCTATGATGTCACAGTCCTGGAGGATGCTGGGACTGTGACATCATAGGGGCGGGGTCACCATGTGACATGAGCATGTGACCCCGCCCCTTGTCCCTATATAAGTCACAACACCGCGCGTCTCTGCCATTTCCGGCCAGAGACAGCGACGAGTCAACATCTGAAGAAGAAGAAGAAGATGAGGGCGACATCGACAGCGGCAAGAACTTAATGGACCCTGAAAGACCCTCGAAGGCGGAACGAGACCCCCAGACGACGGCGGCGACGACGAAGATGAAAGCCGGGCTTCTCCGCTTGGTAAAAGAGCAGAAGAGAGCGGAGGAGTCTGGCGAAAAGACCCCCCAAGACGGAAGAAGACCCCCGGAGCAGTGCAATAAAATATTTTTAAAAAAATTGTGTGTTTTTTTTATTTACACTTTTACACCTTAGGTGAATGGGTAGGGGTACATCGTACCCCATACTCATTCACATAGGGTGGGGGGCCGGGATCTGGGGGCCCCCTTCTTAAAGGGGGCTCCCGGATTCCGATAAGCCCCCCGCCCGCAGACCCCGACAACCAACGGCCAGGGTTGTCGGGAAGAGGCCCTTGTCCTCATCAACATGGGCACAAGGTGCTTTGGGGTGGGGGGCCGCACGGCCCACCCTTTCCCAAGGGCACCCCCATGTTGAGGGCACGCGGCCTGGTACGGCTCAGGAGGGGGGGGGCGCTCGCTCGTCCACACCCCTTTCCTGGCCGGCCGGGCTGCATGCTCGGATAAGGGTCTGAGATGGATTTGGGGGGGACCCCCACGCCATTTTTTCGCGTAGGGATTCCCTTTAAATCCATGCCAGGTGACGGGGCTAGCGCCGCAGCATTCACTGCCTTTGCTAGCCCCGTGTACCTGAAGTCACGTTCTAAATGAACGGACTTTCCGATCTTGTGTCTGAACTTAAAAATTAGTCCGCCGGACTTTTGGCGGGAAAAAGTCCGCCGGCGCCCACACACGGGCGGATTGTCCGGCGGACTCCAGTCCGGCGGACAATCCCATGGGAAAGTCCGCTCGTGTGTACACCGCATTATACATGAATGCCTAGATCACCTCAATATTTACTATAAGATGATTCAGTGCAGGGGACATTTAAACATTCTCAATTCTTGATATTGTTTTATCCAACTGGCATCTAAAATCACAAAGCCCAGTGATATCCTTTTCAATTGTCAAGCATAAAATATCTTGTATAATGGCTCACAAAAAGTTGACCAGTAAACTGAACGTTAGACAACATCATCTTGAAAAGGTATGGAACCCCTGGATTGAATTTATTGCTAAAGCTTGAAACCTTAACTTGATACAAGGAACCCTTGCCTTGTCTTGCCTTGCCCTTCCTTTCATTTCGCCAATGATAAAAGAAAGAAATCCTGTCAACCAATGAACATGTTCGGTCCTGTCACTTACTTTCTGTGAATGAACATCTCTTTTGGGACCACACAGCTAAAAGTAAACAAAGGGTAACTAGGCTTTGACTGCTGTGATCTAATGCATTATCCACACACACTTATTAGTCTAAATCAGGGATCCTCAAACTATGGCCCTCCAGCTGTTGCAGAACTACACATCCCATGAGGCTTTGTAAAACTCTACAATTCCCATCATGCCCAGTCATGTCTGTGAATGTCAGTTTCTGAACAACTGGAGGGCCGTTGTTTGAAGACCCCTGGTCTAAATGGTTCTTGCAATAGTTTTTGCTCTTTTTGATAAGTTTAGATATTTTTTCATGTTAAAAATATTTATCTCTAAGGCATGCCTCATTTCTCTTAACCTTTTTTTTGCTGGATTGCGCATAATTAATAAAGTTATCACATACGTTTTCCTTTGCAAATGCTATTTTTGATTTATTTTTTAAGTTCCCCGATATATGGAAGTCAACAGTAACCACTTGTGAAATGTGTTTGTCAAATGAAGCTAGGTCCTTTTAGGCTGGTCTTATTTAAAAGCTATACCTGATCAGGGTGACAGGAGCACTTTGGAGCCAATTGGCAAATGCAGTCTAGCTCTGCCTGTATATAATGCACTAAGCATGTTTAGTCTTGATTTAAATGTACAGCTTGATGCCAGGCACTCTAAGTACATTGTGAAAGTATGATTTTAATCACTTCCCTATTACAACTGGAAGTGGCTTCTAGTTTCATTGGGAATTTTTCTTTTTCTTTGTGCTAAACTGATTAAGCTGAGTGGTACAACATTGATATACCATTTAAATAACATTTCTGGATGCCATCATTCATCAAAAAGGCATGAGAAAAGGAACTCAATGAATCAAATGGCACAATGAGTCTGTCTATTGCTATTTTCCTTTAATACATTTTCTTTTAAACAAAAATGTAATTGTCACAGTGAAATATCAAATCTAGAATCTCATAACAAATGGATACAGACTTGTAATTAAACCAATAAAAGCATTTATTGATGAGGCTAAGTGAAAAGAAATCCAATTAAAAATCTGTGAATTCAAAGGCTAAAAGAGTTTCTTTGGAGAAATTAAAAAGAAATCAAAGTCAAGTTCTTTCATACGCACATTATACCTACAGGTTTCAATTATTCAGAAAGCAGCATGTTTTACAGCGATCCCCAAGTGTTAGTACAAAGAGGTTAGATTATATGTCTCAGACATGGCACAGAATTTCATAGAATGGGCCGATTTAAAAAGCAAAGGAAAGTAATATGTATGTGTTGCCAATAGCAGCTAGCTATTGTGATGCGATGCATTAATTGGATGATTTGTATTCTCCAAAATATTAGAATAAATTCATGTGTGCATGCTTATTCCAAGGAATTGTAAAGGCAGACGTTTTTTTTTTATCCTAATGCATTCTATGCATTAAGATAAAAAAATCTCAAAAATCTAAAATTTAATAATCTAATCAATAATACAAAAAAATGTTATGGGTAATAAATTATAGGAGTAAGAGAAGGTTCTACGCTCTATAAACATAGAAAACTCAGGATAGAGTCTGAGAGAAACTCAACCCCCCCCCCCTTAATACTTAACACTAGAAGTGTATGTATAGCTGTAGATATTACTTGAGATGTGATGATGGTAGAGTGTATGCCCTTCTTCTCCTAAAGATAAATAAATAAAGATTTAAATTGGAAAAAAAAAAAAAAAAGAGAAAAAAAAAAAATCTTCTGTGTGTAGCAGCCTGCCTCAGCCCCCCCCCCCCCTTTCACAAGTCCCTCTGCTGTTCGGGACTTTTCCCCCTTGGTTGGCTTAGAGACAGCAGCGGCACCATTGTCAGTTAGCCAATCAGGAGAGAGAGGGGGTGGGGGCGAACTGCAGCTCCATGTGTCAAAGGACACATGGACCTGCAGCTCGGGTGCCCCCACAGCAAGCTGCTTGCTGTGGGGCACTCGACAGGAGGGAGGGGCAAGGAGCAGCAAAGAGGGACCTGAGAAGAGGAGGATCCAAGCTGCTCTGTGCAAATCCACTGCAACATAGGAGGTAAGTATAGCATGTTTGTTATTTAAAAAAAAACAAACAAGACTTTACAATCACATTAAGCATACATATAGAATATATACATGCACACACATGCGCTATATATACTGTATCTACACTAATCACACACCATGCATTGCTTTCCAAATACATGCTTTAACAATAAAAAGGTCTACTTTGTTTCAACAGCTAGAGACTCTTTTTTGTTTTTGTTTTCCTATAGACAGGCAAAGAGGCCAAGGAGTTCAGTAAAAGGTGTGTGGATTTGATCTCCCTCGCAACCCCCCCCCCCTCCCCCATCTTGTCACTTCCAAATTAGAAAAGGGAAGGTTAATGTTATTGTTTTATTAATCATTTTAGTATAAGTTTGAGTAGTCATGACTAGCCTGTGTGCATTTTTCTTGCGGTTTTCAAATAATTATTTATAGTTTTTTTTTGCTGAAATTAATTGATTTAAAGTTATAAAATGTTTAAAACAATTTTAAAAAGCTGTAGCCAAAACTGTTCTAAAATGCTGTGTTGTTTTTCATTTTATATTTTTAGTTAAAATTATGGTATTAAGAATATTCAGCACTTTACTGTTTCCTTAGTCTGGTGATAAAGCAAACACAGTGCATAGTATATAAAACAATGTTAAATTACAAATGTGTCACTAAAAGTGTTACAAAATGAATAAAAACCCAAGTCATCTTTCCAGCACCATTATCTAATAGGCAAGACATCATGCTGAAACAATATTTAAATCAAATTTATTAAGTAAGTATTTTCCAAGCTTTCATTTTTTTTCTCTAATATTATCAGCCACAATATATCATTCCCATTATCTATAAGTGCTTGACTTATCAATAAAGCATACATTTTCTTAATATTACTCCATTTCCCCAAGGATGGCTGCTCGCTGCTGTTTTGATAACAGCAATTTGATTATGTTCTTGCAGGCACATCTTGAATCTGTCATTAAACAAAAAGCTATTAAAAACCTGAGAGATGCCTTGTTAGACAGATTTTGCTTGCTACAGCCAACCAAGCATACAGTCATTTTAGAGGGTAATTTCAGTATTTGTTCCATTGGTGACTGTGGCTGCAATTTCTATATTTTAGCTGTTATGGTCAGTTTCCATCCATGTTAATGACTGGTGTGTGCAGAGAAATTGGATTATATGAGCAGAATATTGTGTATTCATGTTCAGTATAATTTTAGGGACATAACGTATTGCTGAACATTATTCAGGAGAAGAAAACAAAAATGCCCATTGTTTAAAATGTGGTAATTTAGTGGCAAGGGTCTATTTACAAATCACAAGGTCCCAAAGCATAATGTGGATAGGCCCCCAAAAATTGTTTTATGGAGTACTTGGCACTATGAATTGGTAGATAGTGAGCTAAATTTTCCACATTTTAGTCCCTGTCACCATTGGTAAAAAGTGACCGAAAAGCAGTGTTGCCAACCCGTCGAAGTGAAATTTACTGGCAGAATGCCAAAATTTACAAACGGCACCAATTTTTTACTGGCACTGCAAAAAAGTACCTAAAATGACTGTTTTTAGTGCTAAACAGTGCAAATATCAATATTTGAACTATAAACACATAGCTAGTGCTATTACCAATGTGTTTAAGTTGAACAAAAGTCAAAAAACATATTTCTCAATTTACATGAAGGTCAGGATATTATAACCCAGCCAGCACAGAGTTCTCCCTTACATCAGAGTCTGCAGGATGGTGACCAGAGACTACCTTCCGCAGAGTGAATACACTAAGGTAAGGAGGGATTACTAATATAGGGGGGAACCTTTATATCGGTGCCCCCTTTCATTAGTGTATTTACCCCCCCTTACATCAGTGACCCCCCTTAGACTGGCCTGGCGGCGTTGTCACTGACCTCCTCTCAGGTGCACCGTGCAGGGCTCAGTCAGACGGCTTCAGCTTGGCGACTCTGGCTTTCTAGGATCCCCTCAGAGACTGTAGACATGATAAAACACAAGAGATGGTCAGAGGCTGCAGACATGATACAGGAGGTGGACAGAGGGTGCGGGCATACTACAGGAGGTGGACAGAGGCTGCAGACATGATACAGGAGGTGGACAGAGGGTGCGGGCATACTACAGGAGGTGGACAGAGGCTGTGGGCATACTACAGGAGGTGGACAGAGGCTGTGGGCATACTACAGGAGGTGGACAGAGGCTGTGGGCATACTACAGGAGGTGGACAGAGGCTGTGGGCATACTACAGGAGGTGGACAGAGGCTGTGGGCATACTACAGGAGGTGGACAGAGGGTGCGGGCATACTACAGGAGGTGGACAGAGAGTGCAGGCATACTAAAGGAGGTGGACAGAGGCTGTGGGCATACTACAGGAGGTGGACAGAGGCTGCGGACATACTACAGGAGGTGGACAGAGGCTGCAAACATGATACAGGAGGTGGACAGAGGCTGCAGACATGATACAGGAGGTGGACAGAGGGTGCGGGCATACTACAGGAGGTGGACAGAGGCTGTGGGCATACTACAGGAGGTGGACAGAGGCTGTGGGCATACTACAGGAGGTGGACAGAGGCTGTGGGCATACTACAGGAGGTGGACAGAGGCTGCGGGAATACTACAGGAGGTGAACAGGTGGATGTTCTACACTCCACTCTACAGAATACAGCCACACACTGCCTAATTCCCCCCCCACACACACACACACTGTAAGGATCACAGACTTCTCCTAGATATATATATATATGAGCAGTCACATCCAGGCAGGAACACTATGAAGGGCTACATGTCCCATCACTCCATTCCAGCCAGGGCATGCTGAGCCTTGTAGTCCACACTGTCTCACCTCATCCATATCATTGTCCTCCTCAGACTCCTCATCCTCACAGAGATCAGAGTCCTCTTCTCCTCCTCCTCCAATTTCATCTTGCATCTCCTCTTTGCCTCTTTTCCTCTTTGCACTGGATGCCAATGCCATGCTGTCCCCTTCCTCCAGACCCAGCGTGCAGAGGTGGAAGTAAAAAGGAAGCTCCGCGGACTGTACCATCTCACTACTATTGGGGGGGTGTTCATGGAGCCTGACCTTCTGATAGGACGCGGACTGTACATCTAATAGAGGTCACCCCCCCTTTCCCCGTAGATATACAGAGGCCCGCCGGGTCATGTGTGGTGAGTGTGACTGCGTCACTGCGAGCCTGACGGTGCAGGGCGTGCTCATGATCGGATTACCTCGGGAATATTCGGAATTAGCGCATGCGCAGTTCTCATCTGAGCCTGTCGTAGCCATTTTTACTGGCACCGTTCGGCTCCCACGGACATTTACGGACACCCGAAAATCGCCCTGTTTTAACGGGCTGTCCGTAATTCTACGGGCGGTTGGCAACACTGCCCCATAGGTCACCAGCAGCACAGCGTCTTTAACACGAATAAGCATTGATGTATTATGTACTTTGATAAATATTTCCTCTAGTTGGTGACCTGATAAAAGACCCCTTTACATTGGCAGTCAGTAAAAAGCCCAGTATGCATTTATGGTCCATAAAGAGGCACTCCTACTTTTTCAGTCAGTGTAAAATACTCCTTTTACTTTGGTAGATGCAGTGAAAAATGCTCCCTTCACTTTTGTCATTCAATGCCAATGCATCATTTAAATTGGCACTTACTGCTTATTAGGATAACAATATTCCTCACAGACATATTCAAATGCATGTTTAGCCTACCCTGCATTTCCCATTGAAGAAAACACACTAAAGTTTCTTTTGAACCACAGTTGTGAGACACAGTTCTACAGGGAGAACATTTCCAGAAAAATTCAGCATTGAATGCTCTTTTACATCCAGTGCAGTGCTAACATACTGTAGCTAAAGAACATGCAATGTACAGTGAATGTGTGGTTTGGAGACACTGTTTCTGCACAGATGATTACATACAAACATGAAGACATCAGCTCTACATTGCACTGCCTCACACCTGAGTTTAATCCTAAAAAGTTGCATTATTTAAGCCCCATACACACGCTCGGACAATCCGCGGACCAGGTCAGTCGGACTTTGTCCGACGTACTTTGTCCGATGTTGGCGTTGCGTACACACGGTCGGACTACGTTGTCGGAATATCCGGTCCGGAAGAACGTCGTGACGTAAGTCGTCGTCCACGAGATTCCAAAAGGGAAGTTCAGCACCACGTCAGGCACCCGTTGGGCTCCTTCTGCTGATCCCGTGTTTATCGAGAGTTAGTGGAAGTTTGGTGACTTAAGATTCGCGCTTCTCAGTTTTCTGACTCAGATCGTTACTGCTCTTCAGTTTGTGCTTGTCGTGCGTATCTGTTTATTAGTGCGTGTAGTCAGTTCGCATTTGTTGGTCATTGCGGCCTATATCTTGATATAGGACGCTTTGATTTGCACTGCTTATTGTCTGCTCGTTGCTGGTATTCACTTCGTTCTTTCAGGCCTTGCTGTTTATCGGTGCTTTCTGTTTGTCCGTTCTGACCAGCCGACCTTTTGTGACCTTCTGAGCGATGTTTCCCGTGCGTACTCGTCGCCGAGTTCGTGCTGTACGCGGAATTGGTGTCGGGCTTTTAGCTTTGACCCAAGACCCGTCCATGAACAGAGTGACGAGGAGTATGTGGACCAAGAATTGGTTGCTTCAGCGTGACCAGTTCTCGCACATGCCTTTGCTTCGTGAGATCCGGGAGAATAATCCTGATGATTTCAGGAACTTTCTCAGGATGACGGACCCCGATTTTCACCGTCTTTTGGCTTTGCTGACCCCCTTTATCAGCCGGCAGGATACCTGCATGAGACAAGCCATTACTCCGGAGCAGAGGCTTGTTGCCACGTTGAGGTACTTGGCGACAGGGAGAAGTCTTCAGGATTTGAAGTTCTCTTCAGGTATCTCTCCCCAGGCCCTGGGAATCATTATTCCAGAGACCTGTTCTGCCATCATTCAGGTCCTGCAGGAGGACTATATTAAGGTAACATTTCTACTTTACTATTCCCTTCTATGTATGCTCTGTTTGCTAATGACTTGTATTTTTGACCTCCTTCCCTAATTACCATGATTGCAATATGTTCTAATATGCTGTGCCCCTTTTCTCCTTCATGCATTTTTCCCTTCACTTACCTCACCAGCATGCTCTTCTGCCCCAATAGACACCTATGGCCTAGTCACTTAAGCAATGTCTTTTGTCTGCTGCATAGTATTGTTTGCCCCAAAACACCCCCTAAAATATGCACAAATGTTTGCTGTGTGGTTTACTTCATGTAGAGCCCCCTTTTTTTGTTCTTTTGGTGGGGGGGGGGGGGGCAAACTCATTAGGAACCCCCTCCCCCAACTGCTCTGTCAGATGGTACCAATCCTTTATCTGCTGGCTTTCCCAAGGTCCATACACACTATATACCTACCTCTTTATAGTGCGCATCTTTAGGGATGAATTCAGCAAAGCATGTAGTGCAAGGGGCTGCCTCCATACATTCCATTTCCTATTTTTTTGTCTTCTTTCCCTCCTATTAGCTTGCTTGGTAATTTAATAATGTCACACTGTGCCTGCCTTTTTTGGGGGGGGGGGGGGGGGGGGGTGAAATGTTATTTGATCTTTCCTGTGGCCTGCCAATAGTGTTAAGTACAGAGGGTCTGGCCAAACTAGCCCACATTATTGAGCCATTTGCCAATCAATGAAGTGCAGAGGGTTAGCTGTCCACCCCCCCCCCCCCCCCCCCAAACCCCTAGTTATTGCCAATGGCCCAACAGAAGTGGGGGGATTGATGGGGGGGTGAGTAATCTGTGAAGGGGAGCCTCTACTTTTCTGTGCAAATACTTTCCAGCCTCCAATTTTAGACAATGCTCTTGTTCCAAGATGTTGATTGTCTAATCTGCTTGCAATGTTTAGGTGCAAAGTGACTAATTTTTTTTTCTTGTTTCACTCCACAGTTCCCTTCCACGCCACAGGAATGGCAGACTGTGGCCTCCCACTTTGCCAGCCGTTGGGACTTTCCTAACTGCGGAGGGGCAATTGATGGGAAACACGTCCGCATCGTCCCACCGCCCAACTCGGGGTCCTACTATTATAATTATAAAGGGTTTAATAGTGTAGTGATGTTGGCGGTGGTGTCGGCAACATACGAGTTTATGTATGTGGACGTGGGGATGAACGGCCGGATATCGGATGGTGGGGCCATTACGCACACGGAGTTCTACTGGCGTCTCCAAAGTGGCAGTCTGTGCTTGCCACCTCCAGAGGAGAATGCCGAAGGACTCCCCTTCGTCTTTGTCGCAGATGAAGCGTTTGCGTTGACTCCCCATGTGATGAGGCCGTTCCCGATGAGGACCCTCACCCCGGACCAGAGGGTCTTCAACTACAGGCTGTCCAGAGCCAGAAGAGTTGTGGAGAACGCTTTTGGCATCCTGGCCAGCCGCTTCCGCCTGTTCCTGACGGCATTTAACTTGGCGGAATACAAACTGAACCACATAGTTCTTGCCTGTTGCATATTGCACAACTTCCTCAAAAGACATAACAGGAACTATGTGGTGCCCGTTGGCCCAGATGTGGAGGGCCCTCCAAATGCCGAACTCACAGCCCTTCGAGTGGCACGTCCAGGCTTGCCCCCTCTAAATGCCCGTGTGGTCCGGGACCAATATATGCAGTACTTTGTGGGTAGGGGGGCCATTGCTCTGCCTGACGATGTGTGAGAGGCATTTTTTAATAAATCTGATATTTTAACCAACCTATGATTTCATGTCATTTCAGTCTTCTTTTTAGCTTATTTTACTTTGACATTTTTTCCCTTTGCCTTCGACAGTGGGAATGCACTTTCTGGGCAAAAGGAGGTAACAGTCTCTTCTTCCCAAAAAGATTATTCTCATGTTGTGTGTTTGCTACCTAATCTTTGGTCTAGAGAAGGTTTGTACTGCATAACTGACACCCAAAATACTCCTTTTCATCACCAGGTCTGACATGTGTGTATTCTCCAAAATGCTGTGCTCCGTGTTTTCGTACAAAGCACTGTGGGTGTCATTTACATAAGTCAAATCCGCTATGCTCTACAAGTGCATTGAAAAAGTTCCCCGGGAAAGAAAATTGGAGTGCAAAGTGGATTTGCCTTTAGTAAATAACACCCATTGCCCCCCATATCCTTTTCATTTTACATACATAATGCATTGTGTTTTTTAAATAAGGAAGCCACACATTTAGAAAAATAAAAGTTTACTAGGAAAACATTCCCAAGTGCGTTTACAATCTTCACGCCAAAACTGACAACATCTTGGTTATTTACAACATTGTTTACAAACATTCCGCAATTGGTAAAACCAGGCATGGAGCAAAACAGAACCTAGGAACTTGGAAAGTTCAACTTTGTAAAGTGAAGACAAGATCAGACATGACTATATGTTCAAAGTGTGTTTGATCTTGCCTTCATCACATGGGGGGGTCACCCCCGAAAAGTGGAAATTTGGAACATGCACACAATTTGGGACTGAAAATGGTCATTAGATGGTAAAACACATGCCTAGAAGCTTCAAAAGTGCCATTTTCCATCATGGGGATGAATGGACGTTTTTTGGGGGTGCAACCCCTTCACCACAACCACTTTCGTAGTTCGTAAAGTGTTTGCACCCCCAAAAAAACGTTGCCATTCATCCACCATGGTGGGAGCTAGCACATGTGGACACAATGTGTGCATGTTCCAAATTTCAGACAGTTTTTAAGTTGCAAATGTGTTCTGAAGCTGGCACAAATGTGTGTTAATTACTTGGTGCGTTTTCATATTTTTCCTAAAATATCAATGATGTTCTTCAATTTTTGTTGAACATCATTGATGTTTTGCTTTATGTAATCTAGATCTCTATTGCAGACCATTATCTCTCCGATGAGTACGTGGGCACTCTCTGTGGTAAAGTGCGATTTTTCTTCCACAACATCCACGTCACCTAAAAACCACAAACAAACAAAAATGGGGTGTTGGAAATGAGGCAGCCATACATGGATTAGCTTACCAGTAGCTGTGTTCTCCCACACTCACCTGTTGTGGTGACAATTTCTCCAAGTTCGATGATCTCTCCTTCCTCCTCCTCCTCCTCCTCTGCTTCTGCTCTTTCCCCTTTTTTGGTAGGTGTTGGTTTGGGGGTTTCCTCAGACGGCCCAAGTTTTCGCTCCCCTATGAGAATGTCCAAAAGGAAGATTTAGCAACACAAGCTATTGAGGGCAGAAATAGGAAATGACAAACATTGCTTGAAAGTGACGGACACTATTTTAGTTTGGCCAGTTACAAATGTCAACTACATGAATGAAGTCACTTTGTAAAGGTGCTAAACTGACTAGCTTTTTGGTAGAAGTTTGTGTGATGGAGACCCCCCTCTAGTATCCACTGGAGCACATGTGTGGAAAAGCATAATAAAAAGGGGGTTTGGGTGTCCCAGCACTAGTGCTCTAGAGTCCAGATGGGTAAACAGCTACTGAGTGACCTCTCCTTTACATTGAATAAATTGGCTTTACATTCTTGATGACATTTCTAGTGAGAACAAACTTCCTTTCCCCAAAAAAACACCAAACATCGTATTATAAGTGGCCGAACGATCGCGTACGATCGAATGCACACACACACGACCATGACAGTGGCAGAAAGATCGAGGCTGAGTACGATCGAATGCACAGACGAACCTGAAAGTGGCCATTTTGGAATGTACAACTTGGTAAAAATCAAAACACAATGGAGCAGTATGCAAGCAAGAAATCAAACACAAAACACAACTACTTACTTTTTTGAAGAATTCTCTTGATCTTTCTGTACTGATCGGCCTCCCTCAGTTTCAGGTCTGACCAGCGTTTCCTGAGTTGCTCCTTGGATCGTTGTACCCCAAAATTATTGTACAGCCTTCTCACAACTTTAGACATGATCTTGGCCTTGCGGACATTGGGGTTGAGGTAAGGCCCATACTTCCCATCATAGTCGCTCCTCTTTAATATGTCCACCATCTCCAACATTTCTCCAAATGACATATTGGAGGCCTTGAATTTCAGGTTCCGGGATCGGGACGTTTCTGCCTCCGGACTTTCCTCGTCCTCCTCCTCGTTGGTGGGATATTTGTGGCGCACCTGCTGTGTCCCCGCCATGTGCTCTCCCCACTACGCCGTAAAGAGAAGGGGTGGGGAATAGACGAGAAAGATCGTCAGGGGCGGGCGGAGTTTGAAGCATGCGCAGTGTATATAAAACGTCACACGCCTGTGTCGTAGCCACGATCTGGGAGACGAGGGGAGAGAAAGCTCACACGAGACGATCGCTACAAACGAAGGTACAATTTAACGTTGGTACATAACTAGCCTAGACTGATTTGAACTTGAGGCTTCTTTATGGAGAAGATTAGGAGAGTTTAGCCTGACATAATTTATAGGGTTTGGTGTGTTGTTGTGTCTTGCAGAGATTGATATGAAGGGATTCAACGACATGAGTTTTCTCCCCCTCTTCATTGCCAAATACAGGGATTTTCCCATATTGTGGCAGGGTATACACCCACATTACACCAACAAACCAAAGAGGCACGCAGCCCTGGAGGAACTTGTGGAATTTGTCAAGCCAAGGTTCCCCACGGCAACTGTTGATGATATTAGAAAGAAAATTGGCAGCCTGAGGAGTGCGTATATCAGGGAGAGGAAGAAGGTCGTGAAGTCTGAGGAAACTGCAACTTCAGCAGATGAGGTCTATGTCCCCAAGCTCTGGTACTATCAGAGTCTCCATTTTCTGAAGGACCAGGCTGATGTCACGGAGCCAACCTCAACTCCTCCTTCCACGCTTCCTTGCGCACAGCCCACCCCTGATGAGGCTTCCGAGGAGCAACCTGGGCCTTCCAGTCTGGAAGAGGTGGAGGAGCCCAGCTTGTTCCAGGTATAGTAGTTTTGTTACCATTTATGGGAATAATGAATGATGTTCACTTAATTCAGGATCGCCAATTGCTTAGTTCCTAACGTGTTTGACATATCAACAGACAGTGGTGTGGGAGACATTTGGGGCCAGAATCTAAACTGCTGGGCTGAGAATTGTATGGTTTTCTATTTGTAAACATTTTGCACCAGTCACTAGATGAGAATTGTGTGTGTTTGATGAACAAATAACTGAAACTATGTCCCTTTTTCCTACACAGGAAGACCTCAGCCAGGAGGTGGCTGTGGAAGGTGGCAGTCAGGAGGTGGCTGTGGAAGGTGGCAGTCAGGAGGAGGCAGGGGTTAGTGGCAGCCACCAGCTGGGTAGTGGCAGCCAAGAGGGGGCTAGGCCTCGGAGCCTGACTGACACCCAAACCCCTCCCCTCCGCCCTCCGTACAAAAGGGCGAGAAGGGGGGGTTATGCGGCACAGTCAGCGCTCCGGATGATCAGAGAGGCTTCAGACTCCCTACATGCCACACCCGCCGACGAGGAGACCTTTGGCTCGGTGGTTGTCACAAAAATGATGGGTATGGAGGTGGGGCAACGCAACATGTGTGAGGGGCTCATCCTCCATGTCCTAAATAAGGGTAGGGCTGGGGAGATGACCCCAGTCACACATGTTTGCCATAGCTACCATGCTCCGCCTCCTCCTCCTCCTCCTCCTCCTTCTGCCACCCCACCAGCACGACAGCCACAGCGTGGAAGGAAGCGTGGAAGGAAGACCTGAGAGTGACGACCTGCAATCAGTCTGGTGTGAGAGAAGATGGAGCCTCTTGTAGTACCAGAGCCTGGGGACCTAGATGGCATCTGCTGCAGTTCCGGATACTTTGGACTTCACGACCAGATTGCACTCCCCTTAATATACGTACTCCTCAGGCCCCCAATTTTCTACGCTTGGACAATGATGGTTGCCGTGGGGGGCCAAGACTTTGCAAATTCCCCAAGTTTCACCATGGCTGCGTTCCTCTTTGGTTTGTTGGTGTGACCTAAATAAAGGTTTTTTTGATTTGAAATAATCATTGACTATTGTGTTTTACTTTGCTACAATGACAGTTTTTCTTTGAGTAGGCTGGTACATTTCACTAATCCTAAAGTAGAATTAACAAGGGGCAACAACAACAAACAACCTCCTAGTAAATTTAAGCAAGAAATACAAATGTAAATAATGTGTTTTTGGTAATTTGAGACACACAACCCCCCTCCAAAAAAAAAAAAAAAAAAAACATTCAAATATGTATTCCCCAAAAAAAAAAAAAAAAAGACAAATCATGGTAAAAAAATAACAAAGATTCTTTTCCGTTCAGAGTAAAAATAAACATGTAGTGTATAAATGCTGCAAAGTAATAAAGAAGTAAGTTTGTGAGAAGTGCGGGTGAATAGGAGCAGCTAAAAGATGTCATTCTTGTTGCATTGTAAAGAAAAAGAGAATGCGCTGCATTAAAGACATTTTAACATTGCAGCGTGACGAATGTGCTGTGTCGATTAGGAAAGGTAGTTTTACCTGACCGAGCGCTTCCGTCACAGAATTTCTTCTGAGCATGCGTAGCACTTTGTCCGTCGGACAAGCGTACACACGCTCGGATTTGGTGTGATCGGACCGGGTTGACGGGAAATCTTTCCAGCAGGAGATAAGACTTTGTCCGACGGACAAACCGACGAACACTGTCCGATGGTGCATACACACGGTCTGATTTTTCAACAACCTTGTCCGATCGGACCAAATTGATGAAAAAGTCCGACCGTGTGTATGGGGCTTAAGATAAAATATTTGATACCTACGGGACACTATTGGAAATCATAACTATAAAATGTTAAGACACTGTTCAATTAATATACACTACTATGCCAAAGTTTTAGGCAGGTGTGAAAAATGCTGTAAATTAGGAACGTGTTCAGAAATTTGCAGGAACTTGGCAAGTAGGTTGTTCCAAACATGTTGGAGAACTAACAACAAATCTCAAATATTTCTGACTATTCTGACTTGATGATGTTGAGATAAGAGATCTGTGGGGGCCAAACCATCACCTCAGGGTCTCCTTGTTCTTCTTCATGCTAAAGACAGTTTTTAATGACATTGGCTATATGTTTGGGGTCATGGTTCTGATGCAGAATACATTTGGGGCCAATCACATGCCTCTCTGATGGTATGGAATGAAGGATAAATACCTGCCTGTATTTCTCAGCATTATGACACCATTGATCCTGACCAAATCTCCAAATCTGTTTGCAGAAATGCAGCCCCAGACTTGCAAGGAACCTCTACCATGCTTCATTGTTGCCTGCAGACACGTATTATTATACCACTCTCTAGCCCTTTGGCAAACAAACTGCCTACATGTAAACCCAAATATTTCAAAGGCCAAAGTACCTGCTGCCATTTTTCTTGACCCCAGTTTCCATTTTTTCATGTCTAGTTGAGTTGCTTAGCCTTGTTTTTGCATCAGAAGTGTGGGTTTTGGCCTCAGTTTTTCCATGAAGACCACTTCTGGACAGATTTCCCTGGAAAGTAGATGGGTGTACCTGGGTCCCACTGGTTTCTGACAGTTCTGTACTGATGGCACTGCTGGACACCTTCTAATGTCAAAGGTAAGTAAGCATGATGTGTCTTTCATCTGCTGTATTAAGTAAGGATGGGCCCGGTGCTCGATGCGAACCCACGTTCGCATCGAGCACCGGGCGTTCGCTCGCTCGGCGAGCCCAGAACTATTTTGGCCGCTCGCATCACGTTCGTGTGATGCGAGCGGCCCCGCAATGCATTGCGGCCGGCGCGGCCGACGCAGTGCATTGCTGGCTGATGATTGGCCAAGCATGCACTGTGACCCCGCATGCTTGGCCAATCACAGCCCCGGAAACTCGAAGAGCCATAATTGGCTACAGGCAGGACGCCTGTAGCCAATTACAGCTCAGGGGCTGTAGTACACGCCCCCCCCTATAAAACGCCGCCACGCCGTCTGCGCCGGTCACATGCTGTTCCGGCGCAGATTGAGCAGGCTGTTTCTGTGACACTCTGCTGCATTTAGATAGTTAGAGAGATTCACTTACAGAGATTGAGTTAGATAGATTCAGTTACAAAGATTGATTGACAAAGAGGGGCTTGTAGTGTGCTCGTGGCAGGCAGGCAGAGCTCCTATATTTTGTTACCAGAAGCACCTATAGGACTTGTAGTGTGTTCGTGGCAGGCAGGCAGAGCTCCTATATTTTGTTACCAGAAGCACCTATAGGACTTGTAGTGTGTTAGTGGCAGGCAGGCAGAGCTCCTATATTTTGTTACCAGAAGCACCTATAGGACTTGTAGTGTGTTCGTGGCAGGCAGGCAGAGCTCCTATATTTTGTTACCAGAAGCACCTATAGGACTTGTAGTGTGTTAGTGGCAGGCAGGCAGAGCTCCTATATTTTGTTACCAGAAGCACCTATAGGACTTGTAGTGTGTTCGTGGCAGGCAGGCAGAGCTCCTATATTTTGTTACCAGAAGCACCTATAGGACTTGTAGTGTGTTAGTGGCAGGCAGGCAGAGCTCCTATATTTTGTTACCAGAAGCACCTATAGGACTTGTAGTGTGTTCGTGGCAGGCAGGCAGAGCTCCTATATTTTGTTCCCAGAGGCACCTATAGGACTTGAAGTGTGTTAGTCCCATTACACACACAGAGCTATATTTTCTTCCCAGAAGCACCTATAGGACTTGAAGTGTGTTAGTCCCATTACACACACAGAGCTATATTTTCTTCCCAGAAGCACCTATAGGACTTGAAGTGTGTTAGTCCCATTACACACACAGAGCTATATTTTGTTCCCAGAAGCACCTATAGGACTTGAAGTGTGTTAGTCCCATCACACACACAGAGCTATATTTTGTTCCAGAAGCACCTATAGGACTTGAAGTGTGTTAGTCCCATTACACACACAGAGCTATATTTTCTTCCCAGAAGCACCTATAGGACTTGAAGTGTGTTAGTCCCATCACACACACAGAGCTATATTTTGTTCCCAGAAGCACCTATAGGACTTGAAGTGTGTTAGTCCCATCACACACACAGAGCTATATTTTCTTCCCAGAAGCACCTATAGGACTTGAAGTGTGTTAGTCCCATCACACACACAGAGCTATATTTGTTCCCAGAAGCACCTATAGGACTTGAAGTGTGTTAGTCCCATTACACACACAGAGCTATATTTTGTTCCCAGAAGCACCTATAGGACTTGAAGTGTGTTAGTCCCATCACACACACAGAGCTATATTTTCTTCCCAGAAGCACCTATAGGACTTGAAGTGTGTTAGTCCCATCACACACACAGAGCTATATTTTCTTCCCAGAAGCACCTATAGGACTTGAAGTGTGTTAGTCCCATCACACACACAGAGCTATATTTTCTTCCCAGAAGCACCTATAGGACTTGAAGTGTGTTAGTCCCATCACACACACAGAGCTATATTTTGTTCCCAGAAGCACCTATAGGACTTGAAGTGTGTTAGTCCCATCACACACACAGAGCTATATTTTGTTCCCAGAAGCACCTATAGGACTTGAAGTGTGTTAGTCCCATTACACACACAGAGCTATATTTTCTTCCCAGAAGCACCTATAGGACTTGAAGTGTGTTAGTCCCATCACACACACAGAGCTATATTTTCTTCCAGAAGCACCTATAGGACTTGAAGTGTGTTAGTCCCATCACACACACAGAGCTATATTTTCTTCCCAGAAGCACCTATAGGACTTGAAGTGTGTTAGTCCCATCACACACACAGAGCTATATTTTCTTCCCAGAAGCACCTATAGGACTTGAAGTGTGTTAGTCCCATCACACACACAGAGCTATATTTTGTTCCCAGAAGCACCTATAGGACTTGAAGTGTGTTAGTCCCATCACACACACAGAGCTATATTTTGTTCCCAGAAGCACCTATAGGACTTGAAGTGTGTTAGTCCCATTACACACACAGAGCTATATTTTCTTCCCAGAAGCACCTATAGGACTTGAAGTGTGTTAGTCCCATTACACACACAGAGCTATATTTTGTTCCCAGAAGCACCTATAGGACTTGAAGTGTGTTAGTCCCATCACACACACAGAGCTATATTTTGTTCCCAGAAGCACCTATAGGACTTGAAGTGTGTTAGTCCCATTACACACACAGAGCTATATTTTCTTCCCAGAAGCACCTATAGGACTTGAAGTGTGTTAGTCCCATCACACACACAGAGCTATATTTTGTTCCCAGAAGCACCTATAGGACTTGAAGTGTGTTAGTCCCATCACACACACAGAGCTATATTTTCTTCCCAGAAGCACCTATAGGACTTGAAGTGTGTTAGTCCCATCACACACACAGAGCTATATTTTGTTCCCAGAAGCACCTATAGGACTTGAAGTGTGTTAGTCCCATCACACACACAGAGCTATATTTTGTTCCAGAAGCACCTATAGGACTTGAAGTGTGTTAGTCCCATTACACACACAGAGCTATATTTTCTTCCAGAAGCACCTATAGGACTTGAAGTGTGTTAGTCCCATCACACACACAGAGCTATATTTTCTTCCCAGAAGCACCTATAGGACTTGAAGTGTGTTAGTCCCATCACACACACAGAGCTATATTTTGTTCCCAGAAGCACCTATAGGACTTGAAGTGTGTTAGTCCCATTACACACACAGAGCTATATTTTCTTCCCAGAAGCACCTATAGGACTTGAAGTGTGTTAGTCCCATCACACACACAGAGCTATATTTTGTTCCCAGAAGCACCTATAGGACTTGAAGTGTGTTAGTCCCATTACACACACAGAGCTATATTTTGTTCCCAGAAGCACCTATAGGACTTGAAGTGTGTTAGTCCCATCACACACACAGAGCTATATTTTCTTCCCAGAAGCACCTATAGGACTTGAAGTGTGTTAGTCCCATCACACACACAGAGCTATATTTTCTTCCCAGAAGCACCTATAGGACTTGAAGTGTGTTAGTCCCATCACACACACAGAGCTATATTTTGTTCCCAGAAGCACCTATAGGACTTGAAGTGTGTTAGTCCCATCACACACACAGAGCTATATTTTGTTCCCAGAAGCACCTATAGGACTTGAAGTGTGTTAGTCCCATTACACACACAGAGCTATATTTTCTTCCCAGAAGCACCTATAGGACTTGAAGTGTGTTAGTCCCATTACACACACAGAGCTATATTTTCATCCCAGAAGCACCTATAGGACTTGAAGTGTGTTAGTCCCATCACACACACAGAGCTATATTTTGTTCCCAGAAGCACCTATAGGACTTGAAGTGTGTTAGTCCCATCACACACACAGAGCTATATTTTGTTCCCAGAAGCACCTATAGGACTTGAAGTGTGTTAGTCCCATTACACACACAGAGCTATATTTTCTTCCCTGAAGCACCTATAGGACTTGAAGTGTGTTAGTCCCATCACACACACAGAGCTATATTTTCTTCCCAGAAGCACCTATAGGACTTGAAGTGTGTTAGTCCCATCACACACACAGAGCTATATTTTCTTCCCAGAAGCACCTATAGGACTTGAAGTGTGTTAGTCCATTACACACACAGAGCTCCTATATATTCTTCTCAGCAGCACCCACAGGACTTCTAGTGTGTTAGTGGCATCACACAGAGCTCCTCTATTTTCTTTGCATAAGCACCCACAGGACTTCTAGTGTGTTAGTGGCATCACACAGAGCTCCTCTATTTTCTTTGCAGAAGCACCCATAGGACTTCTAGTGTGTTAGTGGCATCACACAGAGCTCCTATATATTCTTCTCAGCAGCACCCACAGGACTTCTAGTGTGTTAGTGGCATCACACAGAGCTCCTCTATTTTCTTTGCATAAGCACCCACAGGACTTCTAGTGTGTTAGTGGCATCACACAGAGCTCCTCTATTTTCTTTGCATAAGCACCCACAGGACTTCTAGTGTGTTAGTGGCATCACACAGAGCTCCTCTATTTTCTTTGCAGAAGCACCCATAGGACTTCTAGTGTGTTAGTGGCATCACACAGAGCTCCTATATATTCTTCTCAGCAGCACCCACAGGACTTCTAGTGTGTTAGTGGCATCACACAGAGCTCCTATATATTCTTCTCAGCAGCACCCACAGGACTTCTAGTGTGTTAGTGGCATCACACAGAGCTCCTCTATTTTCTTTGCATAAGCACCCACAGGACTTCTAGTGTGTTAGTGGCATCACACAGAGCTCCTATATTTTCTTTGCAGAAGCACCCATAGGACTTCTAGTGTGTTAGTGGCATCACACAGAGCTCCTATATATTCTTCTCAGCAGCACCCACAGGACTTCTAGTGTGTTAGTGGCATCACACAGAGCTCCTCTATTTTCTTTGCATAAGCACCCACAGGACTTCTAGTGTGTTAGTGGCATCACACAGAGCTCCTCTATTTTCTTTGCATAAGCACCCACAGGACTTCTAGTGTGTTAGTGGCATCACACAGAGCTCCTCTATTTTCTTTGCAGAAGCACCCATAGGACTTCTAGTGTGTTAGTGGCATCACACAGAGCTCCTATATATTCTTCTCAGCAGCACCCACAGGACTTCTAGTGTGTTAGTGGCATCACACAGAGCTCCTATATATTCTTCTCAGCAGCACCCACAGGACTTCTAGTGTGTTAGTGGCATCACACAGAGCTCCTCTATTTTCTTTGCATAAGCACCCACAGGACTTCTAGTGTGTTAGTGGCATCACACAGAGCTCCTCTATTTTCTTTGCAGAAGCACCCATAGGACTTCTAGTGTGTTAGTGGCATCACACAGAGCTCCTATATATTCTTCTCAGCAGCACCCCACAGGACTTCTAGTGTGTTAGTGGCATCACACAGAGCTCCTCTATTTTCTTTGCATAAGCACCCACAGGACTTCTAGTGTGTTAGTGGCATCACACAGAGCTCCTCTATTTTCTTTGCATAAGCACCCACAGGACTTCTAGTGTGTTAGTGGCATCACACAGAGCTCCTCTATTTTCTTTGCAGAAGCACCCATAGGACTTCTAGTGTGTTAGTGGCATCACACAGAGCTCCTATATATTCTTCTCAGCAGCACCCACAGGACTTCTAGTGTGTTAGTGGCATCACACAGAGCTCCTATATATTCTTCTCAGCAGCACCCACAGGACTTCTAGTGTGTTAGTGGCATCACACAGAGCTCCTCTATTTTCTTTGCATAAGCACCCACAGGACTTCTAGTGTGTTAGTGGCATCACACAGAGCTCCTCTATTTTCTTTGCAGAAGCACCATAGGACTTCTAGTGTGTTAGTGGCATCACACAGAGCTCCTATATATTCTTCTCAGCAGCACCCACAGGACTTCTAGTGTGTTAGTGGCATCACACAGAGCTCCTCTATTTTCTTTGCATAAGCACCCACAGGACTTCTAGTGTGTTAGTGGCATCACACAGAGCTCCTCTATTTTCTTTGCATAAGCACCCACAGGACTTCTAGTGTGTTAGTGGCATCACACAGAGCTCCTCTATTTTCTTTGCAGAAGCACCCATAGGACTTCTAGTGTGTTAGTGGCATCACACAGAGCTCCTATATTTTCTTTCAGCAGCACCCACAGGACTACCGACTACAATGGCTGGAAGACCGCCAAGGGGAGGCAGAGCGTGCAGAGCCAAGAACACAGGGCAGGCAGGCTCTGTTTCTAGTGGACGTGGCCGTGGACGTGGACGTGGTCGTGCATCGTCATCAGCACGTGGCCATGGGACACGCGCGTCTTTGTTTTCGGCAGCTGGACATGTGGAGCCGCATCATGCTGAAGGCTTGGTAGAATGGATGACCAAGCCCTCCTCATCCTCCTCATCCTCTCTCACCCAGGCTCAGGGTACTGACAGAGCATCATCAGCCACCCCTTCCCTAGACCCACCATGTCCTCCTGAGGAGTCCCCGAACTCTTTGAGCACAGTGTTGGGTACATGCTCCAGGAGGATGCCCAACGATTCGAAGGCTCGGATGACGATACCCAGCTTGAGGAATCTGGCAGTACAGTTCCACCAGCTGCAGCTTACTGCCAGGTTTGCTCTAGTGGTGAAGAGGGAGGGGATGATGAGGTCACTGACTCCACGTGGGTGCCTCAAGGGAGAGAGGATGAGGAGGAGGACGAGGAGGAGGAGGAGGATGCGGCGTCACATGTCCAACGAGGCAGGATGCCCCCTGGAGGCCAGGTAGAGGCCAGCACAGCAACTGTACAACACCGCAGAGCTCCGCCTGTGCAGGGCGCTGCCTCTGCACGTTATCAGAAAAGTTCTTTGGTGTGGGCCTTTTTTGAGACGAGTGCAGCAGATCGCACCACTGCTATTTGCAATATTTGTCTCAAGCGTATCTCGCGTGGCCAAAACATCAGCCGCTTGGGCACGACAAGCATGACCAGACATATGGCGACCTGCCATGCAGCTCGTTGGCAGGCACACATAAAAGACCCACACCAAAGAACTAAGCGGACCTCTCCTTGCTCCTCCTCAGCTGGGATCTCCATCCCCACTACACCTTCAGTCCTCTCTGAAAGCTGCTCTGAGAGGACTGAAGGTGTAGAATTCGGTGTGTCACAACCAAGTACTTGCAGTACACCGACGTCCGAATGCAGCAGGCAAATTTCCCTGCCCCAGCTGCTGGACCGTAGAAAGAAGTACACTCCCAGCCATCCACATGCCCAGCGGTTGAATGCTAGCCTTGCTAAATTGCTAGCACTTCAACTGCTGCCTTTTCAGTTGGTAGACTCGGCCCCCTTCCGTGAGTTTGTTCAATGTGCGGTTCCTCAGTGGCAGGTTCCCAAACGCCACTTTTTCTCGCGGAAGGCGATTCCGTCTCTCTACCGGCATGTGGAGGGCAATGTCCATGCCTCGCTGGACAGGGCGGTCAGCGGTAAGGTGCATATTACCGCTGACTCATGGTCCAGCAGGCATGGACAGGGACGGTACCTTTCTTTCACGGCCCATTGGGTCACTCTATTGGCAGCTGGGAGGGATGCAGGACAAGGTGCAGTAGTGTTGGAGGTTGTTCCGCCACCACGCCTCCAAAACGCGACTACTGCTACTGGTTGTGACACACCTCTCTCCTCCACCCCCTCCTCTTCTTCTTCCTCCAGTGCTCTGTCCTTGGAACCAGCGGTGCTCCGTAGGCGTACAAGGGGCTACGCAAGTACGCAGGCAAAAAGATGCCATGCCGTGCTTGCGCTGGTGTGTTTGGGGGACAGGAGCCACACTGGGCCAGAGGTTCTGGCAGCTCTGCAGGGGCAGGCCGAGAGGTGGTTGACGCCACGTCAGCTTAAGCCAGGAATGGTCGTTTCTGACAATGGCACCAACCTCCTCTCCGCCCTGCGACAGGGGCAGCTCACCCATGTGCCCTGCATGGCTCACGTCCTCAACCTGGTGGTGCAGCGGTTCTTGGGCAGGTTCCCAGGCTTACAGGATGTCCTGAGGCAGGCCAGGAAAGTCTGTGTGCATTTCCGCCGATCTTATAATGCCAGTGCTCGGCTGACTGAGCTGCAAAAGGAGCTGAACCTGCCCAAGAACCGCCTAATATCTGACATGCCCACCAGGTGGAACTCAACGTTGGCCATGCTGCAGCGACTGCACACGCAGCAGAGGGCCATCAATGAGTACCTTTGCGACTACGGCACCAGGACAGGGTCAGGGGAGCTTGGTTTTTTTTTTCCCACGTCAGTGGAGCATGATCAGGGATGCATGCACTGTCCTCTCACCATTTGAGGAGGCCACGAGGATGGTGAGCAGTGACAGTGCATGCATCAGTGACACTGTCCCTCTTGTCCACCTGTTGGAGCATACGCTGCGTGGGATAATGGACAGGGCACTTGAGGCAGAACAGAGGCAGGAAGAGGAGGACTTCCTTGCCTCTCAAGGCCCCCTTTATCCGGACAGTGTTCCTTCTGTCCCACCCATCACACAGGAAGAGGATGAGGAGGAGGAGGAGGAGGAGGAGGAGGATTGTGTGAGCATGGAGGTGGAGCCTGGCACTCAGCATCAGCAGCAGCAGTCTTTTAGGGATGATGTACAGTCCCAACAAGCCAGTGGACTTGTACGTGGCTGGGAGGAGGTGGCTGGCGATCATGTCATCCTCAGTGACCCAGAAGACTCCGGACCGAATGCCTCAGCTAACCTACGCTGCATGGCCTCCCTGATCCTGCAAAGCCTGCGGAAGGATCCTCGTGTTCTTCGGATCAAGGAGAGGGACCATTACTGGCTGGCCACTCTCCTTGATCCGCGGTACAAGGGTAAGGTTGCGGACCTTATCTTGCCGTCGCAGAGGGAGCAGAGGATGAGACATCTCAGGGAGGCCTTGCAGAAAGGTCTGTGCAACGCGTTCCCAGAAACTGGGAGGCTACAAACTCCTGGTCCTGGGCGACGAGTTGCTGAGGCTTCGGTCAGTGGCAGAAGGAGCGGTGGGGAAGGTGGACGTCTGACCGATGCGTTCAGACAATTTTTTAGTCCGCAGCCCCAAGGTATGATCGGTTCCAGCAACCATCGCCAGCGTCTGATATACATGGTGCAGGAATACCTTGGGGCAAGGTCAGACTTGGACACCTTTCCCACCGAAAATCCTCTGGCTTACTGGGTCCTGAGGATGGATCACTGGCCAGAGCTTGCACAGTATGCAATTGAGCTACTGGCCTGTCCTGCCTCCAGCGTTCTTTCCGAACGCACATTCAGTGCTGCTGGAGGATTTGTGACTGATCATAGGGTGCGCCTGTCCACCGCCTCGGTTGATCGACTGACATTCATCAAATGAATCAGTCTTGGATCACCACCAGCTACCAGGCACCTGAGGCGGATATAACCGAATAATTTTTAATGTCACATCCCTTCAAGACTGCCTATGCTGATGCTGAGTGACTGTCCTCTTATGTTCACTGACTATCCTCTTCCTCCTCCTCAATGATCCATGCCACCACACCAGTGCCTAAGGCACAATTTTTCAGCCCCTGTTTAACAGGGGCGTGTACTTACAATTTTTAAAAAAAATGCTTCGCAACACGTGTGACTGCTGTGCTCCAAGTACAGTCTCTGTGAGGGCCGGGTTGCAGTGTTGTGGCACCAGCACCAGTGCCTAAGGCACAATTTTTCAGCCCCTGTTTAACAGGGGCGTGTACTTACAATTTTTAAAAAAAATGCTTCGCAACACGTGTGACTGCTGTGCTCCAAGTACAGTCTCTGTGAGGGCCGTGTTGCAGTGTTGTGGCACCAGTGCCTAAGGCACAATTTTTCAGCCCCTGTTTAACAGGGGCGTGTACTTACAATTTTTTAAAAAAATGCTTCGCAACACGTGTGACTGCTGTGCTCCAAGTACAGTATCTGTGAGGGCCGGGTTGCAGTGTTGTGGCACCAGCACCAGTGCCTAAGGCACAATTTTTCAGCCCCTGTTTAACAGGGGCGTGTACTTACAATTTTTTAAAAAAAAATGCTTCGCAACACGTGTGACTGCTGTGCTCCAAGTACAGTATCTGTGAGGGCCGGGTTGCAGTGTTGTGGCACCAGCACCAGTGCCTAAGGCACAATTTTTCAGCCCCTGTTTAACAGGGGCGTGTACTTACAATTTTTTAAAAAAATGCTTCGCAACACGTGTGACTGCTGTGCTCCAAGTACAGTCTCTGTGAGGGGTTGCAGTGTTGTGGCACCAGCACCAGTGCCTAAGGCACAATTTTTCAGCCCCTGTTTAACAGGGGCCGGTAATTACAAATCTTGATCTAATAGTTCACAGCAGGGCCCATTCCTGCGCCCACCAAGAGTAACTATGAGGGCCTGCAGTCTTGTGGCAACACCGTCCACCACCACCGCCAAAGGCCCAATTTTTCTGCCCTGTTCATAGGTGCTTGCAATTACAAATCTTGATCTAATAACTCACAGCAGGGCCCATTCCTGCGCCCACCAAGAGTAACTATGAGGGCCTACAGTCTTGTGGCAACACCGTCCACCACCACCGCCAAAGGCCCAATTTTTCTGCCCTGTTCATCAGGTGCTTGCAATTACAAATCTTGATCTAATAACTCACAGCAGGGCCCATTCCTGCGCCCACCAAGAGTAACTATGAGGGCCTACAGTCTTGTGGCAACACCGTCCACCACCACCGCCAAAGGCCCAATTTTTCTGCCCTGTTCATCAGGTGCTTGCAATTACAAATCTTGATCTAATAACTCACAGCAGGGCCCATTCCTGCGCCCACCAAGAGTAACTGTGAGAGCTTACAGTCTTGTGGCAAAACCGTCCACCACCCCAATTTTTCTGCCCTGTTCAACAGGTGCATGCAATTACAAATCTTGATCTATTAACTCACAGCAGGGCCCATTCCTGTGCCCACCAGTCTTGTGGCTACACCAACATCTAATAGGGCAAATTTCTGCAGAGTATATACGCCAGGCCCCTACTTTCAAACATCCAACTTACAAACGACTCCTACTTGCAAATGGAAAGAGAAAAACAGGAAGTGAGAGGAAATCTACCCCTAGGAAGGGAAATTCTATCCTGTTAGATTTAATTTGGGAAAAAGGTATCTCCTCTCTACTGATACTTTATCACCAATCCTTGTTTCAATTAAAACCCCACTTTTCCAAAAACATTTGTCATTGGGACGGAAAGTGAGGTGACATGTTCTGAACAGATGTGCAAAGACAGCAAATGTTACAGGGGTGATAACCCCTCCCTATGTTCTCCAAAAAGCTTAAAAATAGATTTTTTTGGGATGGAGCTACACTTCATAATGTACCTGTTCAGATTCTACTTAAGATCAAACCTAAAGCCGCAAGTGGTTTTAAATGGCTTCTTTTTTTCCTTTACAAATGTCATTTTGTGCAAGGACAGTTCTAAACACGGGAAACACATGCCACTTCACAGGCATACTTTGGACACCCCCCAGGTACCATATTTAAAGGAAAATGTCACTTTTTTTTTTCACTTTATGCATCATTAAAATGACTGCTCCCGAAAAAACGTTAGTTTTTAAAAGTTCTTTTTGCATTGATATATGTCCCCTGGGGCAGGACCCGGGTCCCCAAACCTGTTTTATGACATTAACATGCATATTGGCCGTTGTAATTAGCACTTTTGATTTCGAACGTTCGCGTCCATTATAACGTATAGGGTTCGAAAATTCGCGCGAACTTTCGGTCCGTTCGAAGGTTCTGGTTCGAACCGAACCCGGGGGTGTTCGGCTCATCCCTAGTATTAAGTTTCCTTGGCAGCCCACTATGTCTATGGTCCTTAACATCGCCCTTTTCTTTGTGCTTCTTCAAAAGAGCCTGAACAGCAAATTTTGAAACCCCAGTCTGCTTTGAAATTCTTACCTGTTGGAAACCTTGCTGATGCAGTATATCTACCCTGTGTCCTTTTGCTGTGATCAGTCTTGCCATGGTGTATGGCCTGTGACATGAAATTGTCTTTCACAATCTCATCTTAGTAGCAGAGTTTGGCTGTTCCTAACCTATTTTTAAGCCCTCTACACAGCTGTTTCAGTTAATAAAAGTGTTTCAACCTACATTTGAAATTGATGAACCTTAACATCCCTCTTGGTATAATTGTTTAATGATACACCTGACTGTATACACTTAGCCAGGGATTTTGTATGATTAAAGTTTACATGTGTAAGAACTGATGCTGGGTTGAAGCCAAAGGATAGTCACACCAAATATTGATTAGATTTTTCTTCTGTTTGCTCACTTTGCATTTTGTAAATTTGTAAAAAGAAACAATTAAAATATATATTTTTGAAAGCATTCTTGTTTTACAGCATTTGTTCACACCTGCCTTAAACTTTTGCACAGTACTGCAGATAAAAGACATCACACTATCTGAAAGGACTTAGTGATGACAAAGATTATGTTACCATACGCATACACGTACTACTGTGATTAAGTGATTGTACATAAAGGTACCTGCTCAAAAATTGTTATAAATGATAAAGCTGCCCTTCCTACAGTGACAAACACTCACTATAAAAAAAAAAATCATATATATATATATATATATATATATATATAATATATATATATATATATATATTAGTTTTTTTTTTTTTTTACAATATATGACTTAGACATAAAATTGAAAAATTATGGTTCAATATGTATACAGAGGTTCTAGGATGAAGCATAATTAATCCATAATGGAATTGATCTCTGGATAAATCACACCTCTATCACAAACATCATCATAGTACATTAAAGAGTAATATCACAAAAAATCACCCACCTAGGATTGCACGTATACATCCGATTATGAGTAAAATAACACATCTAGATTATTCTATGGATAAAATATTATATCTTATATAAGATTGTATTTAATAAAATCCAATTTTATTTCCAGAAGACCGAATATAGGGATTCATAGTTTCAGAGAAGCATCTAGTGGATAGATGAAACCACTGACTAAGAAAATACTTATCTAAGGACTAGCTAAGAGGTTATATTTTAAATATGTACTCACATCTGACTGCGGAGTATTCTTATCAATTAGCTAAGTATATTTTGGGAATATAAAGGAAAGTTCATCAAGTAAAGGGATCTTTGCTGTCTCTCGCTCCTGATCATCAGCCCTCCATAGTCAATTGATTTCTCTTCTGATCGCCCCAACTTAAATATTCACTTCACAGGACTGGAGTCATACCCCTATATAGGGAAAGGAGGGGAGACCTGGGACTAGGATGGGGGAGCAGATTCCAAGGATAATAGATCGGCGAGAGAGACTCATGTTTCTGAAAGGTTTTTCTTGTTTTATTTTTTGAGTGATAAAAAATAAATAAATACATATTCACTTGCTCATCCAAGAGAGGATCCCTCCATATCTCTCTTCTGATCATCATCCCTCAGCATATCATCTCCAGGTCATAGCACAAGCAGCTTTCCCAGGGTGGGGCTCCAAACCGAGTGTAAATCACTTGATTGGTAAAGTATAAATCCATAATTGCTTTGGAGAAGTAATTATGGAATTATACTTCTAAATTTAACCAATTGTATGTTATTATTCGAGTGAAAGATTTGTTGTTTGTTTGCTGTGATATCATAGCCCCTAGGATTAGGTAATTAATTCTGAGCCTGTGGTATAAACTCAACCCATTCATTCTGCTGCAGAAGAATTCAATGGGGGCAGACCTGGTTGTCTGATAGTTTAGTCAAATTATTGGTACAGTGGTTGTGATACCTATGAAAGGAAAGTAAATTATCTAGTTCCTCCTAGTTCCTAGACATATAAACAAATCTATATTCATTTTCTAGTCCGTGATATAATTTAAATGTGTCTATAGCATATGCATAATCCTACTGATATCTGTGATGGTTAGTGACTTAATTGTTAAATGCATTTTTGTATGTTTTTTTTTCCCCATAGTCCATGCTTTCATACATTTTTATTGTGCTCAAAAAACTCTGCATAGAGTAACAAATTCAGGAAATAATTGAGTCAGTGTATTTATATTCATTACATTACATCTACATTTGAAATAGGTGGGTTAAATAGGAACAATTTTTATTTTTAACTTTAAAAATGCTTTTTTTAACCACTTCAATACAGGGCATTTATACACCCTTCCTTCCCAGACCAATTTTTAGCTTTCAGCGCTCTCACATTTTGAATGCCAATTACTCAGTCATGCAACACTGTACCCAAACAAAATTTTTATAATTTTTTTTCATACAAATAGAGCTTTCTTTTGGTGGTATTTAATCACCAATAAGTGAAAAAAGAGAGAAAATTTAGAAAAAACAACACTTTTTTTTAGTTTCTATGATAAAATTTTGCAAATAAGTAATTTTTGTTCGTAAATTTGGGCCAAAATTTATACTGCTACATCTCTTTGGTAAAAATAACCCAAATTAGTGGATATTATTTAGTCTCCTTGAAAGTTATAGAGTCTATAAGCTATGGTGCAAATCCTTGAAAATTGATCACATCTGATCACACCTGATGCACTGACAGCCTATCTCATTTCTTGAGGCTCTGAAATGTCAGCAAAGTACAAATAGCCCCCAAATGACCCATTTTTGAAAAGTAGACAGTCCAAGGTATTTAGTAAGGGGCCTGGTGAGTTTTTTGCAGTTGTAATTTTTCCCACAATTCTTGTGAAATAGAAGAATGTTTTTTTTTTTTTTTTTTTTTTTTAAATTGTCATAATAACAAGTTATTTCTCACACACAGCATACTACACATTCTGCAACTCCTCCCGAGTATGACGATACCACATGTGTGGGACTTTTTCACAGCCTGGCCACACAGAGAGGTCCAATATGCAGGGAGCGCCATCATGAGCATAAATGACACTGCTAATTTATTACATATTACAGACCTATTACATTTGTGATGGGCCTGGAGCACCAAGACAATGGAATTACCCACAAAATGACCCCATTTTGGAAAGCAAACACCCCAACTTCTATTCTATGAGGCATAATGAGTCTTTTGAACAGAGTGGTCAGTTTATAAGATATTTCTAACTCAAAGCATGTACATAGCAAAAATGACACCCCAAAATACATTCTGCTACTCCTCCCGAGTATGGCGATACCTCATGTGTGTGACTTTTACACAGCCTGGCCACATTGTTGTGCTTTTTTAAGGAAAGTTTCCCGCACATTTTTATTAAGTAATTTTTTAACGAAGATATTTTTAAGATACAAAATCAATCGATATGACACAGTCTATATATGCGAAACTGGTTCACGGAGACGAGTGATCATACTTAATAGTCACATTTATTGGTTGACAGAAAACAAATATTTACATGAAATTAAAATACAGATTGCATTATTTGAACATTTGACAATTAATGGAAATACCCTCAACATGGGTGTAGTACCTTGGACATAATATCACCATGATAACTTCTTCAGTAGAATCAATAACCTTATACTTGACAATTTAACATAATGTCTGTATTTCACACACCCAGCCGTTACTATGCTGCAGGTAAGTAACGTTGAACAATGCGAAACAAATTAGACATTTGTTTGTCAATAAAAAGCAACTATGCAAAAAGTAATATATAATAAAAATTGAATATTAGAGAAAAAATCTAAAAGACGGTTATTGATTCTGGAGAATGATTACCAATATTAGAATATTCAATACATCAATAATTAAGAGAACATACAAGATAAAATCAACATGGCATATTTACCCATTCCAAAATGGCTATTAGTCTGGATTTAAGATAGCTACCGGGTTCAGGAATCTCCTTGGAGGTTTAAAGTATATTTCCAGGCATGGCTGTCAGTCTATCTGGGAAGATGTTTCTCCCAGTGTCCCTTCCCCAGGGTGGGTCCCTGAGCTCTCAGGTTCCCCTGAGCTGTCCTCCTTTCACTATCTCTCTAGCTTCTTAAATACCCTCTCACACAATAAGATCATAAAATTTGTAATATGTTCAGCCCAAAAGGTATGTGTCTCTTTCCTATTGGCCTAAATGTTGTAAATGTAATTGCGCTTTCAACCACCAGGGGTCTCACATGTGTTTTGGGGCTGCTCTGTAAAGTAATATATTTTATTTTATACTGTATATTTTACTTTAGTGGAAATATCTATATCTTTAATATTTGGGAATTCTACTAACCCCATACTATCAAATACGCTTAGCATAATTATTGATCAATCACTTTGCATAAAAATGGTGATATATATGCATATCATTGTATATCTGTAAACATTTAGTCCATTTAAAAAGGACACAAGTTATATGTATATATATATATTAATCAAC
This sequence comes from Lithobates sylvaticus, assembly GCA_028564925.1. Taxonomy (NCBI): domain Eukaryota; kingdom Metazoa; phylum Chordata; class Amphibia; order Anura; family Ranidae; genus Lithobates; species Lithobates sylvaticus. The sequence continues at coordinate 311,181,954 of CM053029.1, read as the reverse complement.
ATCACATACAGTTTTTATCTATCTGGATACCTGTATAATTTGGGTATCCAATCAATATTTGTTTATCTAGCATAGTTAAATTCTAATATATTCATAGCATAATCATATATATATCTTAATACTAATTTGTTCCTAAAACAATTCTATTAATAATCATCCTATATTTATTATGTTTTCTTTATAACCGATTTCATCAATTCATCGGATACTAAAATGGTAGTTTTATTTTGTGACTGACAGATATCACATATACTATGAATTGACTGGTAACATCATGTTTTGAGATGAACTTTGAACAGTCCAATACATGTTTTGATAGCTTAGCTGTGTACACAATTTCTAGGACTTCACACAATGGGCTTTGTCGGGCAAGGTGTTGGCTTTAGAATTTTTGTATTGATGGTTGTAAATTGTCCAAACAGCCTTTACTTCAGCACAAAGGATTCTTCCCAGTCAGGACCACCTCCAAGTGATGACACCTCATAAATTTGGACTTCTCAAACTAATCAACAAAAATAAGTACACACCTTTTGTTTGGTGACAAAGGCTACCATTGTTCCTGTTCTCTTTTTGGCTTCAATACAGGCTTGTAAAAAACCCCTTGAATAGAATGGTTGTAGTAATTTAGAATACATGAGTTTCCTGTGTCTTAGAGGTTTTCGATAGGTCAATTATGGTGACCTCACAGTTCACGTGTCTTTTTGAAATTATACATTTCTGTCATTGAATAGTAACTATATTTCTTCATAAATTCACAACAAAGCCCCCCTTGGAAAGTTGTCGGTTGCCGGAAGTCATCTGACAGACTTTCCCAATGCAACTTGTTGAAGAAATATGGCTTCGTTTGGGCCTTGTAAGTCGAGTTGTGAAAATGGATCCGGATTGTGGATATATTTAAAAGGTATAGACACCTGCAGATGGGTGTAATTTTTTGGAAAACAAAAATGGGTTTGTGATCGATGTGTGCATCTCAGGGCCGTCATCCGTTCTTTGGCGGGAAATGGATCACTCTGGGCACCTCTTGGTTCTTGGCTGTCCTGGTGGGTTTTGTCCCTGTAGACTGGCCATCAATGATGTCCCTGGATTCCACATACGGTTCCTTCTCTGGATGTTTCACACATGTTGGACTCTCGGTTCTGTTGACCGGCTCATGGACATATTGGTTCTGTAAAGGAAAATAGATTCCATGAGAAAAACATATATGTCCTTTTTCTTTTTATATGATTTTGAGATATCCATGTCAAGCAGGTATCCTGGGCTTCCTCAGAGCCCCCCTCTTTCCCATTGTGTTATCAGTCCTTTAACTAAACACCTTGGATATAAAGACAATGTATGACACATTTGCTATGGGAGACCAAGCTCCAGGGCTCATTATCATGAGGACATTTATTAATAGCTGTGGATACCAGACATTTATGACTGACTTATGTTCTTCAGAACCATTTTTTTTTTAGCTTAATTGTAGCGGTTCTGGAGTAACAATAAAAGCATTTCAGTTTGACATGTAAGTGACAACTCACTGTCAGTAATAAGATATTTGGCATAATAGTCAACCTTCTACTTGTGAGGAATAAAACAAATAAATTCTCCCCCCTTTGGGGTGTCAATATAACTCATTTGAGGCAATCAAACTACCTTATGCGGGTGACTCCTCATCTTTTACCAAAATATCAAACCATTTAGGCCTCCTGATATTAATGTCTTTAGGATTCGGTCTTCCTCTGGAATTTACCGTCTTCGTCGACTTCTTGAAATTAGGCTGTTTGGAGCAACCTGTTTATGTCAGAGGAATGAAGTGACCACTGAAAAATAGGAGAATAATTAATATCTAACAACCACAATCCCCCGGAAGGGATTTCAGGATCCTCATTACTGTGACCTGGGGAGAAACATGGCGTTAGAACCTCTGCTCCCTATATCTTTATTCAGTGCATTCCTCTGATTTATTTTAACATAGGCGCTTAAAAGGTTCTGTGGCCCTTGGCTGGCCACATGATTTGCCCCTTGAAGAATTTCTATTCATGTTCATTTTAGCAATGAAACCATTGATACACTCGTGGTTTTTAATCTATTCAATTAAGTCAATCTATTTATTTATTTCACAAATTGGCACAACACACTGAACTAAAGTAACCAACTGGTCCACACCATTTGCCGGTGTACTATAGGAAGTTCAACATTTTAGATCCTATATATCTGTTCCTAATTTTACCAAGCTTTGGTTTGCACGGATTATCAAACTATATATTGTATGAGGTTTATGCGCACTGCAGCCATCTATACCTCAGCAAATTCCCCTTTTGAAGGAAGTTTTAATACACTTAACACTGTTTTATTTATTTTATCACGTATTCATATATCACATATTATTCCCGTTTTGCGCAGAGGTCTCTTAAAGAACGTATTTTAAACAATCTATTGAGCTTTTAAGGTTGATTTAAGCGCACCTATTACACAAAAATGTGTACTTGTCTTTGACTTATTTTACGTGTGGGAACACTATTATATGGGTTGCAGCTACATCATTTGGTTATCTTAAATATCGGTTGCATCTCTGATTTTAAATTCATAGTAGCGCTTGAGTACATGCATTCAGTACTTATTCAAACCGTGTAACATAACCGTAATTTTGTCTATTTTGGTTTCCATATTGCTTACAGGCTGATCAGAATTGGGTTGTGGGACCCGGTTTCTGTACTTTCTGGGGACTACTGTCTCAGTTTGATCAGACATATCACCATCAGAAACATTGTCTTGATTCTGGGATAGTTGTCTGGGCCTTAGTTGTTCCCTATTGTTCTGGGATTTTGAGGTGTCCTACCCTGTAGTTTCTCCCTATTTACCCGTGTAGGCCCCCGAAGCCAATTACACCGGTAAAGGTGAGGGTGTCTACCCTTGGGTTTAAATCTGACCCGTTGGAGGTATACCCTATAGTTTCTCCTAAAACTCGGGTCTGGATCCTTTGGATGAGACTCCTGAGGTGGTCTTTGAACTCCCCCTCTAAAGGGTACTCTCTGCTCCCCCCTTCTGATGGGTGGGGACATTGGTCTCCCGCTGGGGAAACTCAGTGGCATCTCTCCTCTGACTATATCAGCGTATCTCTTTTTCTTGGTTTTGGACTGTAATGATTGAGGAGATACATAAAATTCATCCACAAATTTCATCATAGGGCCTTCAGGCCTTCCATTGTTCTCACCAGTCTGTTGGATAGAGTACAAATTGTTACTCTCTTTTATCAAAGACTCCAGTGAACACCCCCCTTTGTAATCTTTCGCTAAATTTACTTTTATGTGGGTAGGCGGGGCCTCGAAGAACATGGGTTTGAACCCAGGTTTATCATAACCTGGCTCCTTTTCTGCTAAGTGGACAACACTTTTGAGCACATCCATAAATTCGGTGGGGCTTTTATTATTGGTACATGTGATATTGTGTATATCCGCGCTAGCCGCATTAACATTTTTGTGCGGGACAAATCCTAGATGACAGCCGTTTTTAATTTCTTGCCAGGCAGTACCCAACAGACTTTTTAAATCTTCGCAAAATGGACGGTGTTTGGTTTCAAATACCCACGGTAAGAAATTAATCCTAGATTGGTCATCATTTAGGCCTAAAGCTGATAAAGCATTTTCATAGGCCTCAATGTGGTCAATAATGCACACAGATCCCTCTTCCTTAAACACTGGGACAGCATCTTTTAAAAATGTTATTATTTCTGAGGCGTCCTGTTTAGGGGTGCCTGTAGTTTTCTCTGATCCCAAAGAAAACTGATTAGACCTACTTTTATGTGGTGGTTCAATTTTTACCCCCCTTTGCTCTACAGATGGCTTGGGGTAGAACATGGTAACTTTTTCTAATTCCTCTTCATTATGTAACTCCCAAACTTTAGGTTGAGAGTCAAATTTTGGAGTATTATCAGATTCTATACTTTCAGGGTTAAGCATCTGAGCATTATTCTGGGGCATAAACTTCCCTTGTTCTTTTATTTCTTCTGGTTGCTTAATTAGGGATTCCTGTCCTGGCCTAAGCTGATTTGTTTCTTCTTTTAAATTTTCACTGCATATTACTCTGCAACTTTTTAAATTTCCACTGCCTATTACTCTGCAACTTTCTAAATTTCCACTGCCTATTACTCTGCAACTTTCGTCAGGAGACTCGTTTTCCTGCAGAAAACTCTCCTTCTCTCTTAATTGTTTACACTCTTTATTTAATTGGTGACATTCTTCCAGCATTATTATTGCATTATTTTGCATCTGTTTTATTTCATATTTCATTATTGTCACTGTAGACTCATCATAACAATCTGCCTTGTCATTAATTTCCTTTAGCTTTTTAGTAAGCTCATATTCCCCTTCTATTAAATGGGACTGGGGTTCTAAGATATCACTCTCCTGTTGGGTATATTGACTTTTAAACTCACTATAAAGATACATCAGGTTATCGCTTAATTCAAAATGCATGGGATCAGGCCTTTCTATTTCCTTTGTCTCAGAGGAGCTGTCTGTGAGTTCATCGCTTTGACCTTCCACGTTCCACACGTCTTTCATTAACTGACGGGCGTGGTTTATAAGGCCTTCAATGCCTGCTTCTAGACTAGTCTCGTTAGACAAACTTTTTTCGGCATGATTTGTCATGTTAATTTTTGAAAACCTATCCAACATTTCCTTTACTTCCCTATCAACATAAAATTCACTTTGACCAGACATTTTTCTTGGCAAAAATATATATATATTTTTTTTAAAAATTAATAATTAATAATTTCATGCAAAATATTATTTCTGTCACCACCGTAACTATGACTGATCCTGTACAAATATCGACGTTATCTCACGCAGTGCCTCCATTTAATATGTTGTGCTTTTTTAAGGAAAGTTTCTTGCACATTTTTATTAAGTAATTTTTAAACGAAGATATTTTTAAGATACAAAATCAATCGATATGACACAGTCTATATATGCGAAACTGGTTCACGGAGACGAGTGATCATACTTAATAGTCACATTTATTGGTTGACAGAAAACAAATATTTACATGAAATTAAAATACAGATTGCATTATTTGAACATTTGACAATTAATGGAAATACCCTCAACATGGGTGTAGTACCTTGGACATAATATCACCATGATAACTTCTTCAGTAGAATCAATAACCTTATACTTGACAATTTAACATAATGTCTGTATTTCACACACCCAGCCGTTACTATGCTGCAGGTAAGTAACGTTGAACAATGCGAAACAAATTAGACATTTGTTTGTCAATAAAAAGCAACTATGCAAAAAGTAATATATAATAAAAATTGAATATTAGAGAAAAAATCTAAAAGACGGTTATTGATTCTGGAGCATGATTACCAATATTAGAATATTCAATACATCAATAATTAAGAGAACATACAAGATAAAATCAACATGGCATATTTACCCATTCCAAAATGGCTATTAGTCTGGATTTAAGATAGCTACCGGGTTCAGGAATCTCCTTGGAGGTTTAAAGTATATTTCCAGGCATGGCTGTCAGTCTATCTGGGAAGATGTTTCTCCAGTGT
>CM053029.1:311097390-311175906 GCA_028564925.1 Lithobates sylvaticus | reverse complement strand
TTTTTCCCACAAATAGAGCTTTCTTTTGGTGGTATTTGATCGCCCCTGCGGTTTTTATTTTTTGCGCTATAAACAAAAATAGAGCGACAATTTTGAAAAAAATTCAATATTTTTTACTTTTTGCTATAATAAATATCCCCAAAAAATATATAAAATAATTTTTTTCCTCAGTTTAGGCCGATACGTATTATTCTACATATTTTTGGTTAAAAATATCGCAATTAGCGATTATTGATTTGTTTGCGCAAAAGTTATAGCGTTTACAAAATAGGGGATAGTTTTTATAGCATTTTTAATAATATTTTTTTTTTACTAGTAATGGCGGCGATCAGCGATTTTTATTGTGACTGCGACATTATGGCGGACACATCGGACATTTTTGACACATTTTTGGGACCATTGTCATTTATACAGAAATCAGTGCTATTTAAATAGCACTGATTCCTATGTAAATGACAGTTGCAGTGAAGGAGTTAACCATTAGGGGGCGGGGAGGAGTTAGTGTGACGTGTTTTTTTTTTTTTATAGTAGGGGGCGTGGCTGTATGTCTGACGTCATTGATCGGCTTTCCCGATGACAGGGAACAGCCGATCAATGACAGGCAGAGTAGGAAGCGCAGGGAGAGGTTTGTTTACACAGACCTCTCCCCGTTCTTCAGCTCTGTGACCCGATCGCGGGACACCAGCGGCGATCGGGTCCGCTGGTCCCGTGGCCTTGGTCACGGAGCTCCCGACCGGTTCGCGAGCGTGACCCCACGGCTATGCAATTAAAGGGGACGTATATATACGTCCTTTTGCCTAGCCGTGCCATTCTGTAGACATATATCTACAGGAGGCGGTCGGGAAGCGGTTAAAGACACTTCCATAGGCACTAGGTATCCCCTGATTAAGTCACGTGACCTGTGACGAACACGCGTCGGGACTGACCTATACCTACCGGAAGTGACGCCAATCGAGCTCGCCGCTCGTTTATACTCTGCCTGTTTTTACCACTGATTTGTGAGTACCCATTTTAATGACTATTATTGCTTGAATAAACGTTGTTTTAAAAACTTACTACACCATGAGGCCTACTTTCTTTCCCTAACATACTGATGAGAACCCCCCAACCTGGACACACCAACACCCACATGCAAGGGAACACTGATAAGAAACGCCAAACAGGATCTCTGCCATCCATCTGGGATCCATAGGAGGACGGTCACGAAGGACCACAAAGGCTTATACCTGTGCTGTAACCTTACAGCTGTAAGGTAAGGGGCCACTCATACTACACCCACTAGGATTGTACAGGACACGAGAAATCGCACAGGACACCCACGGATTACACTGCATATCAGAGTTCACTAACTCAATTTCCAGCACTTGCACTTTTATTTATATTGGATTGATGGACACTAATTGCACCTTATGATTTTTATGGACCATTTTTATACACGATTTTTTATTCGTTGAAGTTTTATTCGTTGAAATTCCATTTGTTGAATATATAATTTTTTATATGTATTCTTTTACTGTTCCAGTTACGGATTTATCAGTATTTAGCTATTTATTATTTATTTGACATATCACTACCACTGGCACACAGCCATAGCCAGCCTTGGCTTTCTCTCACTTTATTTATTCCACTTACTTTGTGTTTTTATGCACTTACCTTGTTGCACTATCAAGTGATATATTTATTATCATTAAGGATTATTGATTATTGTTTTACCGATGATTAATATCTGCTGATTCCTTTACATTCTGATGCACTTTTATTTTGATGCACTTTACTTAGTCACTTATCTGGACTTTGCTATTCCCATAGCCACCTGACCTGATGCTATTCGATTACCTACTATCTTTTATCATTTAGTTTAGTTTAATTTTACTGCGTGCCACTACTCTCTTTTACTTACACCTACAGATCCTTTCCCACAAATGTTATATAGATTTATAATCTAATATATGTATTTTCTCATATGATATGTCTTTACTCGGATATAATGTATAATCTAAATGACTCTCTCACTTGTACATCTTTTAACATTGTTAAAACCTTGTACTATGACCTTATCCATAATAAAAACTGTTTGTAAAAAATTAAATAAAAAAACATTGAACTAAAGGCTGTAATGTAACAAAATAGGTAAAAAGCCAAGGGGGGTGAATATTTTTGCAAGGCACTGTATGCTATTTTATCTGAATTCTTGTCTTTCCCGACTTAATAAAAGCTCCAGCATGCCTATCAGACAGATTTCTATCTATCCCATTTATACCTCTTTTTAGTTCATTTTCAGATTATACAAGCTTTTAAATCATGTTTTAAATAATAGCTTCTCAAGCTCCATCCTTCATTATTTCTTAATCATAAAAAGATAATTGACAATCAAGCCCATTAGGAGGCAATCAAGAGTTGGCTCTGCAATTGTTGGAAGAATAATACTCAGGAAAGTTTTGTTTCTAAGTAATGAACAGTTAATAAATGACTTGAGGTCAGCTTTAGTTCTGCTAAAAAACACAGAATGAACACCTTTGGCAAGATCTTACAAAGAGTCTTTGTTCTTTAGGCTTTTGCTTAAGCAACAAGCAAAAACAAAATATAATATGATCTTCTAAAACTGGAGATGCTAAATGAATTCCCTAAGGAGAACCTATAGCATAGAAATGTGAGCTGATATTTCTGTTTAGTTTGATGTAAAAGCTTTAGGGTATCTTCTACGCAGGGGTGGCTCTACCCATTTTTTGCTGGTGCTGGCAATATACAGGTAAGTGTGTGATCTAAGTCCCTGATAGTAGATCCAATATTACTGTAGAAGACGATGTACCATACTGAATAATGCTTAGTCAGAAATGGAAAATGTAATGCTATGTAGCACCCACCACATTTAGGTGGGTGCTAAATAGGTTTAGTTAGGTAAGTGTTAGGTAAATTTAACCAGGGCCTTTGCATTTTTTAGGCCTGGTTGTTTTTTTTGGGAGATGGGAGTGACAGAATAGAGGGGGGTGTGGCCACCTACACTCTGACCCAGAAAGATCTCCCTTACCTTCCATTGGAAATGTTCTGGAAGGAAGGCGGACTTGGGACTGGGGTGCAGGCAGCTGGTATGGAGAGCTCTGGACCAATCATTAAATTGTGTTGGCAGGGGCAGGACTCGCATATAAGCTGGGGGACACATGCTTCCTGGAAGAGATGGGAGGAGTCTGAAGCAGAGAAGCAGCATAAATGTAATGATCAAGGAGCAGGCTTGAAGGCCTGGGGATTCAGAGACCCCAGCGCTGGATAGCAGGAGCGGGCTTGAAGGCCTGAGGGTTCAGAGACCTCAGTGCTGGATAGTCAAAACAACAGCCACCATGTAATCTGCAGGATTGGACCGGGCATCCCAGCCTGGGATGTATCCGACTATGCGGAGTGGGAAGTAGCTGAAAAGAGGATGGAGTAAACTGGGATCAATCTTCTGTGGCAATCATGGACTGTCGATGGGAGAGAGCAAGGGAGTGCAACCCAGCAGTGCTTATCCATCAAGGACACTTTCCTGAACTGACGCCGGGAGGACTGCAGGAGTCAAGATAGGCAGGAGAGGCCTGGGGCTTCCAGCATCCACAAAACCACAATGTCTTTCAGATAGGCATTGGTCAGTTCACTACAGGAAAGGACATGGGAATATAATCAGGAACCATAGTGTTAGAGGCAACTCATATTCTCTAACTGAAATGTAACACACTCCAAGCAAGCAAATAAAAGTTTTCTAAAGTTTCATAGACTCAGTGGCGTCACTAGGGTTGGTGTCACCTGGTGCAGTAAAACATGGTGTCACCCCCCCCCCCCAATAATTTTGATTTGATTTTGGAACTGTCCTGCTGACACGGTGTGTTGCTTGCTGGACGGGATATGATGGCCGCAGGCAAGATGGCAAAATGCCATTAACCTGCGGAAAAAAAAGGTGAGTTGCCACAAAACCCTGTAGTCAGTAAGCAGAAGACATTAGCTGAAAAGGAGAATCACTCTGCAGGGGGGGGGGGGGCATGGTGTGACTGGTTGCTAGCATGCTGCTGGTCCTAACAACCAATAACAGCTCTCAGCAGAGATGTGGCTTGCCTGGATCAAGGAAAATCTGACACTGCAGATTGAAGGGCTGACAAACCAATGGACTATACAGTATCTGTGGGAGGCAAAGCCAAGGGTAATTGCGAGATGTGACACTGGGTGTATGATGAATAAGGATCATGGTTTAAGATTGTACAGCAGGAGGTGCAGGATAGTTAGGTCAGTGTAGTGGGAGTATATTGTAATGCATATGGTACCTGGGACACTTGGCTTGTATGCTGCTGCTGAGATTAGTCCTGCTGTTTTCCCTTACAAGAGGCCTGGTGGTAAGCCCCCTAACAGCAGCCCTGGCTGCGGACAAGCCCCCCCCCCCACTCCCTGGTTATCAGAACAGCTCAGGGTGGGCATATCAGCTACTATACCTACAGTGGTGTGAAAAAGTGTTTGCCCCCTTCCTCATTTCCTGTTCCTTTGCATGTTTGTCACACTTAAGTGTTTCGGAACATCAAACCAATTTAAACAATAGTTAAGGACAACACAAGTAAACACAAAATGCAATTTGTAAATGAAGGTGTTTATTATTAAAGGTGAAAAAAAATCCAAACCATCATGGCCCTGTGTGAAAAAGTGATTGCCCCCTAAACCTAATAACTGGTTGGGCCACCCTTAGCAGCAACAACTGCAACTAAGCGTTTGCGATAATGTGCAATGAGGCTTTTACAGCGTCCTGGAGGAACTTTGGTCCACTCATCTTTGCAGAATTGTCCTAATTCAGTTACATTAGAGGGTTTTCGAGCATGAACGGCCTTTTTAAGGTCATACCACAACATCTCAATAGGATTCAGGTCAGGACTTTGGCTAGGCCACTCCAAAGTCTTCATTTTGTTTTTCTTCAGCCATTCGGTGGTGGACTTGCTGGTGTGTTTAGGATCATTGTCCTGCTGCAGAACCCAAGTTCGTTTCAGCTTGAGTACACGAACAGATGGTCGGACATTCTCCTTCAGGATCTCTTGGTAGACAGCAGAATTCATAGTTCCTTTTATCACGGCAAGTCTTCCAGGTCCTGAAGCAGCAAAACAGCCCCAGACCATCACACTACCACCACCATATTTTACTGTTGGTATAATGTTCTTTTTCTGAAATGCAGTGTTCCTTCTACGCCAGATATACTTGGACACACACCTTCCAAAGAGTTCCACTTTTGTCTCATTGGTCCACAGAATGTTGTCCCAAAAGTCTTGGGGATCATCAAGATGTGTTGTGGAGAAATTGAGACGAGCTTTGATGTTCTTTTTGCTCAGCAGTGGTTTTCTCCTTGGAACTCTGGCATGCAGGCCATTTTTGCCCAGTCTTTTCCTGATGGTGGAGGCATGAACGCTGACCTTAACTGAGGCAAGTGAGGCCTGCAGTTCCTTGGACGTTGTTGTGGGGTCTTTTGTGACCTCTTGGATGAGTCGTCGCTGCGCTCTTGGGGTAATTTTGGGCGGCCGGCCACTCCTGGGAAGGTTCACCACTGTTCCATGTCTTCGCCATTTGTGGATAATGGCTCTCACTGTGGTTCGCTGGATTCCCAAAGCTTTGGAAATGGCTTTATAACCCTTTCCAGACTGATAGATCTCAATTACTTTCTTTCTCAATTGTTCCTGAATTTCTTTGGGTCTCGGCATGATGTGTAGCTTTTAAGGATCTTCTGGTGGACCTTACTGTGTCAAGCAGCTCCTATTTAAGTGATGCCTTGATTGTGAACAGGTGTGGCAATAATCAGGCCTGGGTGTGGCTAGAGAAATTGAACTCAGGTGTGGACAACCACAGTTATAGTATGTTTTAACAAGGGGGGCAATCACTTTTTCACACAGGGCCATGATGGTTTGGATTTTTTCTCACCTTTAATAATACACACCTTCATTTACAAATTGCATTTTGTGTTTACTTGTGTTGTCCTTGACTATTGTTTAAATTGGTTTGATGTTCCGAAACACTTAAGTGTGACAAACATGCAAAGGAACAGGAAATGAGGAAGGGGGCAAACACTTTTTCACACCACTGTATATACATTGGCAGGTGGTGCTCACATTTTTTTGGGGGGTTGAGGGGGTTGCAAACAAACAAAAAATTCAGAAAAATACTGAAAAAAAATCATCAAATGCAGGCACTGTGCCCCATCAAATGCAGCCACTGTGCCCCATCAAATGCAGCCACTGTGCTCCATCAAATGCAGCCACTTGTGCCCCATCAAATGCAGCCACTTGTGCCCCATCAAATGCAGCCACTATGCCCCATCAAATGCAGCCACTTGTGCCCCATCAAATGCAGCCACTTGTGCCCCATCAAATGCAGCCACTGTGCCCCATCAAATGCAGTCACTGTGCCCCATCAAATGCAGCCACTATGCCCCATCAAATGCAGCCACTGTGCTCCATCAAATGCAGCCACTTGTGCCCCATCAAATGCAGCCACTTGTGCCCCATCAAATGCAGCCACTATGCTCCATCAAATGTAGCCACTTGTGCCCCATCAAATGCAGCCACTTGTGCCCCATCAAATGCAGCCACTATGCTCCATCAAATGCAGCCACTTGTGCCCCATCAAATGCAGCCACTTGTGCCCCATCAAATGCAGCCACTGTGCTCCATCAAATGCAGCCACTGTGCTCCATCAAATGCAGCCACTGTGCTCCATCAAATGCAGCCACTTGTGCCCCATCAAATGCAGCCACTGTGCTCCATCAAATGCAGCTACTGTGCTCCATCAAATGCAGCCACTTGTGCCCCATCAAATGCAGCCACTTGTGCTCCATCAAATGCAGCCACTGTGCCTGTCAAATGCCACCACTGTGCCCATCATATGCAGTAACTTGTGTCCCATCAAATGCAGCTACTTGTGTCAGTCAAATACAGCCACTGTGCCCACAAATGCAGCCACTGTGCCCTATCATATGCAGCCACTTTGTCCCATCAAATGTCGCCACTTTGCCCCCCCCCCCCCCTTATCAATCCAGCTCAGGGCACAGGGTGCCAGACACAAGAACTCCTTCTTATCACACCAGCTCTGGGTGGCTCAGGTGCAGGGCCGGACTGGGAATAATATTCAGCCCTGGAAAAAATTTCATACCAGCCCCACAGCATTATTATACCAGCGCAACAGCATAACGTCATTATTTTCTGGTTCATGAAAGGGAAAACCATACATTTTAAAGCACATTTGAGTGTATAAAGACAGATATGAAATCACATAGGGCTATATATATATACAGTGGTGTGAAAAAGTGTTTGCCCCCTTCCTCATTTCCTGTTCCTTTGCATGTTTGTCACACTTAAGTGTTTCGGAACATCAAACCAATTTAAACAATAGTCAAGGACAACACAAGTAAACACAAAATGCAATTTGTAAATGAAGGTGTTTATTATTAAAGGTGAAAAAAAATCCAAACCATCATGGCCCTGTGTGAAAAAGTGATTGCCCCCTAAACCTAATAACTGGTTGGGCCACCCTTAGCAGCAACAACTGCAACCAAGCGTTTGCGATAACGTGCAATGAGGCTTTTACAGCGTCCTGGAGGAATTTTGGCCCACTCATCTTTGCAGAATTGTCCTAATTCAGTTACATTAGAGGGTTTTCGAGCATGAACGGCCTTTTTAAGGTCATACCACAACATCTCAATAGGATTCAGGTCTGGACTTTGGCTAGGCCACTCCAAAGTCTTCATTTTGTTTTTCTTCAGCCATTCGGTGGTGGACTTGCTGGTGTGTTTAGGATCATTGTCCTGCTGCAGAACCCAAGTTCGTTTCAGCTTGAGTACACGAACAGATGGTCGGACATTCTCCTTCAGGATCTCTTGGTAGACAGCAGAATTCATAGTTCCTTTTATCACGGCAAGTCTTCCAGGTCCTGAAGCAGCAAAACAGCCCCAGACCATCACACTACCACCACCATATTTTACTGTTGGTATAATGTTCTTTTTCTGAAATGCAGTGTTCCTTCTACGCCAGATATACTTGGACACACACCTTCCAAAGAGTTCCACTTTTGTCTCATCGGTCCACAGAATGTTGTCCCAAAAGTCTTGGGGATCATCAAGATGTGTTGTGGAGAAATTGAGACGAGCTTTGATGTTCTTTTTGCTCAGCAGTGGTTTTCTCCTTGGAACTCTGCCATGCAGGCCATTTTTGCCCAGTCTTTTCCTGATGGTGGAGGCATGAACGCTGACCTTAACTGAGGCAAGTGAGGCCTGCAGTTCCTTGGACGTTGTTGTGGGGTCTTTTGTGACCTCTTGGATGAGTTGTCGCTGCGCTCTTGGGGTAATTTTGGGCGGCCGGCCACTCCTGGGAAGGTTCACCACTGTTCCATGTCTTCGCCATTTGTGGATAATGGCTCTCACTGTGGTTCGCTAGATTCCCAAAGCTTTGGAAATGGCTTTATAACCCTTTCCAGACTGATAGATCTCAATTACTTTCTTTCTCAATTGTTCCTGAATTTCTTTGGGTCTCGGCATGATGTGTAGCTTTTAAGGATCTTCTGGTGGACCTTACTGTGTCAAGCAGCTCCTATTTAAGTGATGCCTTGATTGTGAACAGGTGTGGCAATAATCAGGCCTGGGTGTGGCTAGAGAAATTGAACTCAGGTGTGGACAACCACAGTTATAGTATGTTTTAACAAGGGGGCAATCACTTTTTCACACAGGGCCATGATGGTTTGGATTTTTTTTCACCTTTAATAATAAACACCTTCATTTACAAATTGCATTTTGTGTTTACTTGTGTTGTCCTTGACTATTGTTTAAATTGGTTTGATGTTCCGAAACACTTAAGTGTGACAAACATGCAAAGGAACAGGAAAAGAAGAAGGGGGCAAACACTTTTTCACACCACTGTATATATATATATATATATATATATACACACACGGTGGGGGTGGAGAGCACTGGGGTGGGGGCTGGAGACTGATGGGGAGAGCTGGAGAGCACCAGGGGCAGAAAGAACAGGGGTGGGGAGCACAGGGGGGTTGGACAGCACTGTGGGGGGTGGGAAGCACTGGGATGGGAGCTGGAGACTGATGGGGAGAGCTGGAGAGCACCGGGGGCAGAAAGAACGGGTGGGGAGCACGGGGGGGCTGAACAGCACTGTGGGGGGGGCTGGAGAGCACCGGGGGCAGAAAGAACAGGGTGGGGAGCACGGGGGGCTGGGGAGCATGGGGGGCTGAAGAGCACTGTGGGGGGCGAAGAGCACTGGGGTGGGGGCTGGAGACTGATGGGGAGAGCTGGCGAGCACCGGGGCAGAAAGAACAGGGGTGGGGAGCACGGGGGGCTGGACAGCACTGTGGGGTGGGGAGCATGGGGGGCTGGAGAGCACTGTGGGGGGTGGGGGGAGCACGGGGGGGGGGGGCGAGCTGGAGAGCACCGGGGGCAGAAAGAACAGAGGTGGGGAGCACGGGGGGCTGGACAGCACTGTGGGGCTTGGGAGCACAGGGGGGGCTGGAGAGCACTGTGGGGGTGGGGAGCATGGGGGGGGCTGGACAGCACTGTGGGGGTGGGGAGCACGGGGGGGCTGGACAGCACTGGGGGGAGCACAAGGAGAACTGGAGGGGGGCTGGAGAGTAAATTTATTTGGATAAGGGGGATCAGCAGGGGGCGGCATATAGAGGAAATGAGCTTTCTATATTCCTCCATGCAGCCGCTGAATGCTTGATTCTCCTCATTTCCTCTATATGCCACCCCCCTGCTGATCCCCCCTATCCAGGCACACAGTCAGTTAGGGCTGTACGGAGTACTCACAGGCATCTCTCCTGTGATCTCGGAGCTGGCCGGGTCTGTGCTCTGCGGCCGCGCACCGCGCTGTAACACGGTCCCGCCCCCCTAGACCGGCTCGTGTGATAAGTGGAACACTGATTCTATTTACTATCACACGAGCCGGTCTATGGGGGCGGGACCGTGTTACAGCGCGGTGCGCGGCCGCAGAGCACAGACCCGGCCAGCTCCGAGATCACAGGAGCAGGAGAGAGGGGACTCAGGGGAGCACTGCAGCCACAAAACGGCCCCAGGGCAGGCAGCAACAGCTCACCCCCATCACAAGCCGACCCCCCCCCGTCACTACACTAGCTCTGGGCCAGGGCGAGCGTCTCTGGTACACGTTACACCCGGGCAGCAGCTGGAGGGAACACACGCAGCCACGCCGCCTAGGTGGAGAAACAAAGTGAAAGGCTCAGCAGCGCAGTAGTGAGAGGGGAGGACCCGGAGGAAACAGAGCCAAGCGCAACTGCGGTGCACGCGGGAAGTGTTCCGGCTGGAAAAAAATGCATAAGGGAACCAGGGCTTTACCCCCTAAGGGATGGTGTCACCCCTCTGGCGGGTGTCACCCGGGTGCGGGCCGCACCCCCCGCACCGCCCTAGTGACGCCACTGCATAGACTGTCTGCCGATTGTGAAATCTGTGCAGGGGTGGAAGAACGGAAGCAGTTAACAGAAAGGTATGAACACACCCAGCAGCTCCCAAGGGAGTAGTGCGCTACAGCTATATAGTAAACAATCATGGTGTAATAATAATAGACTTTAGCATCCATATCATATTGAAGAGGGAAAAGCTGTGGTTCTCAGAATGTTCTGCTGTGAATAGTGTGAATGCTCACATTGTGGGGAACAGTGCGAATTGTTTCCAAGCATGTGTAGGAATTTTGCGCAACGGAATTGCTACAGACGATCGGAATTTCAGATCGTAACTGTTTCTGTCGGAAAAATAGAGAACCTGCTCTCAATCTTTTGCTGGCGGTAATTCCGCCAGCAAAAGTCCAAAGGAGCATACATTTCCGACCAAAAGCTCACATCGGACTTTTGCTGGTGGAATTTCCGATCGTGTGTACGGGGCATAAGTTAAATAGATTATATAACTATTCTCTGTATATATCACACACATGTGCTATAGCTCTGCTACCCAGAAAATACTAATTTTATTACCTAATTACTGTTTCACTGATAAGAATCCCACATAAACACAAACTTACAGACAGAATAATTTTGAATAATTTAATGACCTATGTTTTTCTGCATAGAGAATATATGCAGAAAGCTAAAACCGATTGTCTGAGCCTATCTTCATTAAAATAGTGAGGGACTGCCTAAAAACCAGCCATTAACACTTGGATCAGGAGCATGTAATGCACAATACATCAAATAGAGTTCTAGAATCATAAGTATATAATGTACAGAGAACAGTGGTCAGGAGTGTATAATGTACAGAGAACAGTGGTCAGAAGTATATAACGTACTGAGCGAAAATGTAACATATAGCAAAAAACACAGGAGTCAGGAATTTGCATCATACAGCAGAGCATGCAGTGTACTGGTCAGGAGTATGTAATGTACATCCCAGTGTACAGAGTACAGTGGTCAGGGCTATGCAATGTACAGCATCGGCCATAAGTATGTAGCATATAAGACAGTGGGGGTTATTTACGAAAGGCAATTCCACTTTGCACTGAAAGTGCACTTGGAAGTGCAGTCGCTCTAAATCTAAGGGGTAGATCTGAAATGAGTGGAAGCTCTGCTGATTTTATCATCCAATCATGTGCAAGCTAAAACATGTATTTTCCTTGCATGTCCCACTCGGATCTATAGCGACTTTACTTCCAAGTGCACTTTTAGTGCACTTTCAAGAGCACTTGCAGTGCAAAGTGGATTTTCCTTTAGTAAATAACCCCCTGTGTACTGAGTACAGTGAAGAAACAAATACGAAGACGCTGCGCAACAGGTTTAAAGTGTAGTCGTTTTGCACATTTATAAATAAAAAAACTATTAAAACCCACACACATAGAGTATCTCACAAAAGTGAGTATACCCTCACATTTTTCTAAATATTTTATTATATCTTTTCATGTGAAAACACTGAAGAAATTACACTTTGCTATAATGTAAAGTAGTGAGTGTACAGCTTTTATAACAGTGTAAATTTGCTGTCCCTTCAAAAGTGAGTACACCCCTAAGTGAAAATGTCCAAATTGGGCCCAAAGTGTCAATATTTTGTGTGTCCATTATTATATATAGCTGTGCGGATGCACAGGTATATATAAATGTGTCGCGCTGTGGCACTTTATTTATTACTATGGACTGTTTGTTTTTGTTTTTAATTTCATTTTAATTTTAATTTTACCATTCGATGAACTTGATTGTATCACATTGATTAATTCACGCTACATTGTTTGGAACCCACGGAGCACGAGCACTTTTTGTCTTGTATAGTAGGCACTGTGTATATATATATATATATATATATATATATATATATATATATATATATATACAGGGCTCAAAATTTCAAGTCCTGAGCTACTAGCCTTAAGTGTTACTCACCACCATTTGCCCAACCCAATCCCTACCATGCACCACCCCTAATTCCGCCCCTATACACGCCCTCATAAATGATCTCATGAAATTACACTTAAATGTTCTATTCAGAATTAAGTTGCAAAAATAAATATTACAACCTTATCAGTCCCCACCATTGCAGCCTCACCTGTGCCCACCATTGCAATCTCACCTGTGCCCACCATTGCAGCCTCACCTGTGCCCACCATTGCAGCCTCACCTCCCCTGTGCCCACCATTGCAGCCTCATCTCACCTGTGCCCACCATTGCAGCCTCCCCTCACCTCACCTGTGCCCACCACTGCAGTCTCACCTCACCTGTGCCCACCACTGCAGTCTCACCTCACCTGTGCCCACCACTGCAGTCTCACCTCACCTCACCTGTGCAGAGGATCATCATGGGGAAGAGGAAAGCCGCCGGATCACGATAGCCTGCTGTTACAGTTGCAATTGCCTCCACAGCTAGGCTGCCAGGGAGGGGGGGTGAGTACCGCCGGCATGCGGGGTTAAACAGGAGCCGTTCTACCATTGATCGGTCCGGGGGAAGAGGGCACAGATCACAGAGCGATAGCCTGCTGTTTACATTGGAATTGCCTCCGCTCATGATTACACACAGCCCCGCCCCCTCCTGACCCCGCGCCTGTTATAGACACTGTGATAGACAGAACGCGTCCCAGAATTGTACTGGCGTTCTGTCTATCACAGGCGCAGGGTCAGGAGGGGGCGGGGTTGTGTGTAATCATGAGCGGAGGCAATTTCAATGTAAACTAACAGCAGGCTATCACTCTGTGATTTGTGCTCTCTTCTCCCGGACCGATCGATGGTAGAACGGCTCCTGTTTAACCCCGCATGCCGGCGGTACTCGCCCCCCACTCCCTGGCAGCCCACCTCCTCGCCAGAAACAATTTTCCACTCGCAAAATGCGAGTAGGCGAGTGGAAAATTTGAGCTTTGTATATATACATATATATTTTTTTTTCCATTAGATTTCATACACATATTTTATATCAATACCCTTATATATAGATATTTATTTGCTTTTCATTTGATTAGCACTTATTGGGATAGGAATAGATTAACATTATTAGCAGTCTGGATCGCAGTTTTGGACATTCTGCAGAGCACAGCGCGACACATTTATATATACCTGTGCATCTGCACAGATATATATATAATAATGAATACAGGTTTTTCATTCATTCACATTGTGGGAAGGTGTGGGGAGTGTCAACAGCTGCCACCATATATAGCATTTAGTTTTTAGCAGCGCACAAGGTACCGCCCATTCTTTCCAATATTTTGTGTGGCTACCATTACCGTATTTATCGGCGTATAACACGCACCTTTTCCCCCTAAAAATCGGGGGAAAGTCGTGGGTGCGTGTTATACGCCGATACCCCCCCCCAAAAAAAGACAAAAAATGGTTGCGGCGCCGAAAAATGGCGACCGCAGCTGAAAAAGACCGAACCGCGGCCGAAAAAGGCCGAAGCGCGGCCGAAAAAGAACGAAGCCGGCTATTCAGCTCCGCTCGTAGTCCCGCCTCCTTGCGCTCGCTCCCGAAACAGCAGGGAGGCAGGACTCCGAGTGGAGCCGAACAGTCGGCTCGGTCTTTTTCGGCCGCGCGTCTGCCTTTTTCGGCCGCGGTCCGGTCTTTTTCGGCCGCGCATGCGCGGTTTGTCTCGCGGCGGGAAATTTAAACGTCGGCAAGACTGCAAATGACGCTGCAAACTGCAAATGACACCTGGCAAGCTACAAATGACTCTGGCAAGCTGCAGATGACGCTGGGCAGGTTGCAAATGACGCTGGGCAGGTTGCAAATGACGCTGGGCAAGGCTGAAAATGACGCTGGGCAAGGCTGAAAATGACGCTGGGCAAGCTGCAAATGACGCTGGGCAAGCTGCAAATGACGCTGGGCAAGCTGCAAATGACGCTGGGAAGGCTGCAAATGACGCTTAAATGTAAGTTTTTTTTTTTCCCTAAACTTCCCTTTTAAAACCTTTTTTCCTTTAAAATTCCCTCCTAAACTTGGGGTGCGTGTTATACGCCGGTGCGTGTTATACGCCGATAAATACGGTAATTTCCAGCATTGCCTTAACCCTCTTGGGCAGGTTGCCACTGGAGTCCCCTTCCACTCCTCCATAACGACATTACAGTGCTGGTGGATGTTGGAGACCTTGCACTTCTTCACCTTCTGTTTGAGGATGCCCCACAGATGCTCAATAGGGTTTAGGTCTAGAGACATGCTTGGCCAGTCCATCACGTTTACCCTCTTTAGCAAGGCAGTGGTCATCTTGGAGGTGTGTTTGGGGTCGGAATACTGCCCTGCGGCCCAGTCCCTGAAGGGAGGGGATCATGCTCTGCTTCAGCATATCACAGTAGTTGGCATTCATGGTTCCCTCAATGAACTGTAGCTCCCCAGTGCCGGCAGCACTCATGCAGCCCTAGACCATGACACTCCAACCACCATGCTTGACTGTAGGCAAGACACACTTGTCTTTGAACTTCTCACCTGGTTGCTGCCACATAAGCTTGACATCATCTGAACCAAATACATTTATCTTGGTCTCATCAGACCACAGGACATGGTTCCAGTAATCCATGCCCTTAGTCTGCTTGTCTTCAGCAAACTGTTTGCAGGCTTTCTTCTGCATCATCTTTAGAAGAGGCTTCCTCCTGGGATGAAAGCCATGCAGACCAATTTGATGCAGCGTGCAGCATATGGTCTGAGCACTGACAGGCTGACACCCCTTCAACCTCTGCAGCAATGCTGGCAGCACTCATATGTCTATTTCCCAAAGACAACCTATGGATATGAGGCTGAGCACGTGCACTCAATTTTTTTGGTCGACCATGGTGAGGCCTGTTCTGAGTGGAACCTGTCCTGTTAAACCGCTGTATGGTCTTGGCCACCATGCTGCAGCTCTGTTTCAGGGTCTTGGCAAACTTCTTATAGCCTAGGCCATCTTTATGTAGCGCAACCATTCTTTTTTTCAGATCCTCAGAGTTCTCTGCCATGAGGTGCCACGTTGAACTTCCAGTGACCAGTATGAGAGAGTGAGAGAGCGATAACACCAAATTGAACACACCTGCTCCCCATTCACACCTGAGACCCTGTAACACTAATGAGTCACATGACAGCGGGGATGAAAAATGTCTAATTGTGCCCAATTTGGACATTTTCACTTAGTGGTGAACTCACTTTTTTTGCCAGCGGTTTAGACATTAATGTCTGTGTGTTGAGAGGACAGAAAATTGACACTGTTATTCAAGCTGTACACACACTACTTTACATTGTAGCAAAGTGTAATTTCTTTAGTGTTGTCACATGAAAAGTTATAATAAAATATTTACAAAAATGTGAGGGGTGTACTCACTTTTGTGAGATACTGTACATGAGAGCAAAGGACAGCAAGACCGTAAGAGCACAGAAGAGTCAGGTGTTAAGAGCTCTCAAGCCCTTTCCAGTGGCAGAGTCAGCACACCTCAGAGAGCCTCAGATGGAAAAAGAAGCCACGCGGATAAACAAAGGAATCATCCTCCAGACCCCGCTTGTCAGGTTTAATACATGTAAAGCAGTAGAGGTAGTCCCTGATGAAGGGAGGTCCTCGCCAAAACATGTTCCTGCATCATTGTGACATCACAACTGGGGTGGTATCATAATGAGTGGATTCTAGATGGTGATTATTTGTTTACCCACGTGGCTCTTTTTTCCATCTGAGGCTGTCCGAGGTGCAATGACTCTGCCCATGGCCAGGGCTGGAGATCTCCCGCCTCCCTATGGTATCATGTTTCTGAACAAATTTTAATGTTTTTTTTTTTTTTAACTGATCTCAGTTTTTAGTGAAGTGGTTTATTCATACCAAGCTGGTCCAAATAAACTATTACCTTCATTACTAGATGTGCCCGCTGTGTGCGCTGTATAAGCAGTATGTACCTAACCTACATAAAGTATGGAAACTTTATCAGATGGAAACACCCTAGGGACTTGCGGTGAGGTCAGTGGCTGGTGAATACTGGCTTGCATCAGAGACAGATACACACAGGTTACATATTCACAAGTTACGTATAATATTTGTATTATGTAGGAGATTGCAGTTCTACTAGTTCTAACAGTTATACTCATTTAACAAAAATATTTACAAACGCTGTCTCTTTAAGATGTTTTTCAGTCACCCTATTTGTTGATCTCTGGAAGCAATATTTTTTATTCATGAAACAGTTTTTTCCCAAAAAAACACGTTTCAAAAATTGCTGCGCAAATACAGTGTGACATAAAGTTGCAATGACCACCATTTTATTCCCCAGGGTATCTGATAAGATAAATATATAACATGATTGGAGGTTCTGAGTAATTTTCTAGCAAAAATAATTCGATTTTTACATGTAGGAGAGAAGTGTCAGAATTGACCTGGGTGGAAAATGGGTTAATTACCATAAGTAATATACAAATAATTATTATATATTGTTTTTAAGGTAATTTACTATTTTTTCAAAAACTGTACTCAATCAGGTGGTTTGACAGACAAATCACTGAAGTTTAAAGTTATAACTTCAAACCAGTAATTTCACAGTAAAGAGATGAATAATAAATTATTATGTTAAAACATTTAGCATAATAATATATTATTTAGCTTGATTAACCGCTTCCCGACCACCTCCTGCACATTTACGTCGGCAGAATGGCACGGCTAGGCAAAAGCATGTACAGGTACGTCCCCTATAATTGCCTAGCCGTGGGGTCGCGCTCGCGACGCGGTCGGGAGCTCCGTGACCGCGGCCGTGGGACCAGCGGACCCGATCGCCGCTGGTGTCCCGTGATCGGATCACAGAGCTGAAGAACGGGGAGAGGTCTGTGTAAACAAACCTCTCCCCGCGCTTTCTACACTGCCTGTCACTGATCGGGTGTTCCCTGTCATCGGGAAAGCCGATCAGTGACGTCAGATGTCAGCCACGCCCCCTACTGTGAAAAAAAACACACACGTCACACTAACTCCTCCCCGCCCGCTAGTGGTTAACTGCTTCACTGCCACTGTCATTTACATTGGAATCAGTGCATTTAAATAGCACTGATTTCTGTATAAATGACAATGGTCCCAAAAATGTGTCAAAAATGTCCGATGTGTCTGCCACAATGTCGCAGTCACAATAAAAATCGTTGATCGCCAACATTACTAGTAAAAAAAAAAAATATTAATAAAAATGCTATAAAACTATCCCTTATTTTGTAAACGCTATAACTTTTGCGCAAGCCAATCAATAATCGCTATTTGTGATTTTTTTTTTACCAAAAATATGTAGAATAATACGTATCGGCCTAAACTGAGGAAAAAAAAATTATTTTTATATATTTTTTGGGGATATTTATTATAGAAAAAAGTAAAAAATATTGAATTTTTTTCAAAATTGTCGCTCTATTTTTGTTTATAGCGCAAAAAATAAAAACCGCAGGGGCGATCAAATACCACCAAAAGAAAGCTCTATTTGTGGGAGAAAAAGGACACCAATTTTGTTTGGGAGCCACGTCGCACGACCGTGCAATTGTCAGTTAAAGCGACGCAGTGCTGAATCGCAAAAAGGGGCCTGGTCCTTTGGCTGCAAATTGGTCCGGGGCTTAAGTGGTTAAGAGAGCACCTTTTCAGCAGCAGCAAATTTGCCCTCCTGTCTGAGAAAAACATGGCATTGTGGGCAGGGCTGGAAGGGAGAAATTGTCTTTTAGACACATGCCCCCTTCTATGACACTGCAGTGAGAGGAGAGCCTCCACTGCAGCATTTTATTGGACAGCTTGGACCAATGGTGCTTTACCATTGGTCCAAGGCTCCAAGCTGTCCATGGAGCTCAGTGCCTCTGAGAAGAAGTCAGAGGCACTGTGAGCTCATACTCTCAGACTGCTGCAAACAGAGTGTGCCAGCTTGTATTTAAACTGGCCGCTCTGTATGTACTGTAGCTTTTGACAGGCTGCACAAGGACCCCCATATCTCCAGAACAATAAGTGCCAGGAGCCCCAAATTTGATCAGTGGTGGGGTAGGACTTTGGCTATCTACCCCCCAAATTTGGCTTTGACACTAGAAGTTCAATTGTTTTTTTTTTTTTTTTTTATGTTCATGGCAGATGAGGCTCTGCCACCTCATTTCCTCTCTTTGATCACAACCTTATTAGTTTCACAATAACCCTGTCCTTAACCCCCTATCCCCCAAAACAGCAAACAGTAATCTGTAAAAACCTCCGCCTCTCCAATTCTTCACTACTCTATTGTAATACTGACTAGTCTACCTCTATGACAAATTTTCACCCCTGTCCTGCCCTGACCTAGTCACCTACTGCCAAGTGGGTTCCAGTGAGGGGATGATGGGATTGCATACCATAACTGGGTGTCTGAGTAAGTAGAGGAGGAAAGTGAGAGAGAGGCACAACATCAGGGAGAGGCACAACATCAGCGAAAAGGTCAAATTTCAGAGGGGTGGAGGGAACAGCCCTCCACTACAGGGAGGGCAACAATTAAAGGGCAATATTACATGCCAACACACCTCTTCCACCATTCCACAATAATCTTTGCATCCACAGCAACATCTGAAACCTAAATTGATAGGGATGGAGTCTGACTAGGAGTTTGGGAAACATAACTTGTGGCACATCAAGCAGGGAAGAGGGTAAGCTAGGAGACACACTTAGTAGAGCCTTGCTCAAAGTTACCAAACTACTTCCTGCCATCTCCTGCTTGACCAGGCAGATGTATTTTTCCTAGCTACTGTAATAAAAGAGAAAATCTTTATTTTTATTATGGTACTTATACAGCCCTCCCAATTTACACAGCAGCTTAAATATACATTGCATATTCACATCAGTCCCTGCCCTCAAGGAGCTTACAATCTAATGTTCCTAACTTACATTCATACCTACACATACTAGGGGCAACTTAGACAGGATTCAATTAACCTACCAGCATGTCTTTGGAGTGTGGGAGTCAGGGCCGATCCTAGGGTCACAGACGCCTGGGTGCAGAAATATTTCTGGCGCCCCCACGTGGGCGTGGTCATCTTACCAACTCCTCCCCTTTACAAATGTTTCTATGACAACGACTTAAACACAGAGATGTTCCCGTAAGAAGTCTTCGTTACCCTGGGATCCTCCCATGATCTTTTACCAATAAAGAAAATACAGGAAGAGCGTACAATAATGAGACCTGGAGGGGAGTCTCTCTGATGCACACAGAGGGGGCTTCTGTTAGAGAGTCTATTAGAAAGAGCCCCCAGACATAGTACAGGAGATGGTCAGAGACTGTAGACATGATACTAGAGACGGTCAGAGACTGCAATCATAGTACAGGAGACGGTCAGGCTGCACACAATACAGGAGATGGTCAGAGACAGCAGACATGTTACAAGAGATGGTAGTAAATAATGGCCGATCGGCCCTCTCACCTGACCCAGCGATACAGCAACAACGGTTCCTCTGATCAGGAG
The DNA here is from genome assembly GCA_028564925.1 of Lithobates sylvaticus. Taxonomy (NCBI): domain Eukaryota; kingdom Metazoa; phylum Chordata; class Amphibia; order Anura; family Ranidae; genus Lithobates; species Lithobates sylvaticus. The sequence continues at coordinate 311,156,065 of CM053029.1, read as the reverse complement.
TCAGCTCACTCTGAATTGCCCGTGGCGACTCCGTTGGGTAGAGCCCAGATCTGTATTCCTGCAATGACTCCATTCCTTCCTCCACCAGGGATGGTGCCAGGCTGTGTGGCTTTTTCTCTCTCTGATTGTGTTCTCTCAGCACTGCCCTCTCCCTCTGGAGTCCTGGGTGCCCTTCCCTGAAAGCTTCCCCGGGCTCCTGGCTTTCTCTCTCCCATTCAGCTGAGCATGCTGTTTGGGCTGCAGTTTCCGTGTTACAGTGGGGCTGCCAGTCCTTGGGACCACATGTCCCACAATCCTCTTCTTTGCTCCTTTGTTTTTTCTTCCCTGGCCGCTATGAAGGCGGGGGAAGAAACATAGTGCGCCGCTCATTAGTACAGCAGCGCACGAGGAGGTGAGGGAGAGGGGAAATAAGAGCCCGCAGCTGCAGTGGCATCACTAGGGTTGGTGTCACCTGGTGCAGTAAAACATGGTATCACCCCCTCCACCAACTATAGTCATCCCTCAGTACAGACCCCACTCCATGAAGTATAGACCCCCCCTCCGTCAGTGCAGACCCCCCACTAAGTATAAATACCTCCCTCAGGACAGACCCCCCCCATCAGTATAGACCCCCAGGAGAAAACACCCCCCTTTATCAGTATAGACCCCCCTCAGGACAAACCTTTCCCCCCTACATTAGTACAAACCCCCCCCCCCCCCTCCATTAGTACAGACCCCCCAGAACAAACCACCCCTCCATTAGTACAGACCCCCCAGGACAAACCACCCCCTCCATTAGTATAGACCCCCCAGGACAACCCCCCCCCCCACATTAGTACAGACCCCCCCCCCCACATTAGTATAGCCCCCCCCCCCACAGGACAAACCCCCCCCCATTAGTATAGACCCCCCAGGACAAACCCCCCCTACATTAGTATAAACCCCCAGGACAAACCAGCCCGCCACCCACATTAGTATAGACCCCCAGGACAAACTACCCCCCCACATTAGTATAGACCCCCTCAGGACAAACCACCCCCCCCACATTAGTATAGACCCCCCCAGGACGAACCCCCCACATTAGTATAGACCCCCCAGGACAAGCCACCCCCCCACATTAGTATAGACCCCCCAGGCCGAGCCACCCCCCACATTAGTATAGACCCCCCCAGGACAAACCACCCCCCCACATTAGTATAGACCCCCCAGGCTGAACCACCCCCCACATTAGTATAGACCCCCCAGACAAACCACCCCCCCCCACATTAGTATAGACCCCCCAACATTAATATAGACCCCCCCAGGACAAACCCCCCCTACATTAGTATAAACCCCCCAGGACAAACCAGCCCGCCACCCACATTAGTATAGACCCCCAGGACAAACCACCCCCCCCCCCCCACATTAGTATAGACCCCCTCAGGACAAACCACCCCCCCACATTAGTATAGACCCCCCCCAGGAAAAACCACCCCCCCCCCACATTAGTATAGACCCCCCAGGCCGAACACCCCAAATTAGTATAGACCCCCCCAGGCCGAACACCCCAAATTAGTATAGACCCCCCCAGGCCGAACACCCCAAATTAGTATAGACCCCCCCAGGCCGAACACCCCAAATTAGTATAGACCCCCCCAGGACAAACCCCCCCCACAGTATAGACCCCCCAGGCCGAACCACCCCCCACATTAGTATAGACCCCCCAGGACAAACCACCCCCCATTAGTATAGACCCCCCAGGACGAACCACTCCCCACATTAGTATAGACCCCCCCAGGACAAACCAGCCCCCATACATTAGTATAGACCCCCCAGGACAACCCCCCCCTACATTAATATAGACCCCCCAGGACAAACCACCCCTACATTAATATAGACCCCCCAGGACAAACCACCCCCCTACATTAATATAGACCCCCCAGGACAAACCACCCCCCACATTGGTATAGACCCCCCCCAGGACAAACCACCCCCCCACATTAGTATAGACCCCCCCAGGACAAACCCCCCACATTAGTATAGACCCCCCCAGGACAAACCCCCACATTAGTATAGACCCCCCAGGACAACCCCCCCCCCCCCCCCCATTAGTATAGCCCCCCCAGGACAACCCCCCCCCCACATTAGTATAGACCCCCCCAGGACAACCCCCCCCCCCCCCATTAGTATAGACCCCCCCCAGGACAAACCCCCCCCCCCTAGACAAACCCCCCCCCCCCACATTGGTATAGACCCCCCCAGGACAAACCACCCCCCCCACATTAGTATAGACCCCCAGGACAAACACCCCCACATTGGTATAGACCCCCCAGGACAAACCCCCCCATATTAGTATAGACCCCCCAGGACAAACCCCCCCCACATTAGTAGACCCCCCAGGACAACCCCCCACATTAGTATAGACCCCCCAGGACAAACCCCCCACATTAGTATAGACCCCCCCCCCCCAGGACAACCCCCCCCCCCCATTAGTATAGACCCCCCCCCTAGACAAACCACCCCCCCCCACATTAGTATAGACCCCCCCAGGACAAACCACCCCCCCCCCCCCCCCCTAGGCTAATTAAAACCACCCGGGCGGCAGCTGGAGAGGACAGTGTGCAGCCGCGCCGCCCGGGTGGAGAACAGAGCGCGTGTGAGGCTTGTGCTGGTGGGCAGAAGGCGGAAGTTAAACACAGGACTCCTCCTGTGTTTAACTTCCGCCTCCCGCCCACCAGCACAAGCCTCACACGCGCTCTGTTCTAAACAAGTCGGGCTCGGCCACGGAGCGCCCCACCCCCCCCCCCCGTGGCGTCACTGCGCGGCCGCTCCCGCGGCCGCGGCCGCGACAGGCGGAGAGGACAAGGAGAGGAGGAGGGAGCGGAGCACTCTGGCGCTCCAGCGCCCCCACCTCTGTGGCGCCTGGGTGCACTGCACCCCGTGCACCCCGGGACGGACCGGCCCTGGTGGGAGTAAACCGAAGGACCCAGGGGAAACCCACACAGGTACAGGGAGAGCATGCAAACTCCAGGCATGTAGTGTCCTGGTTGGGATTCAAACCGGTGAGCCTTTTGCTGCTAGGGGACAGTGCTAACCACTACACCAATGTGCTGCCTGAATATGCACCAAGCCATCCCCATACTAAGCGTCTCAATGCCAGCTTGGCAAAACTGATAACTTTACAGCTGCTTCTTTTTAAGCTAGTCAAGTCTGCTATCTCAATACAATGTGGAAGGTAATGTCTCCTTGTCACTGGATCATTCAGTCAGCAATGGGGTCCAGCAAGCATGGGCAAGGATGTTACATCTCCTTGGCCCATTGGGTCAATTTGATGGCAGCTAGGAAGGGCACAGGGTGGAGTACATGACTGGAGCTGTTGGTGCTGTCTTATGGAGGATAATTAGTGTAGCGCTAAGTGGTAAGCAAGAAGTTGTGTAAAGGTGTAGCTGTACATACAAAATGCCAATTTTGCTAAAAAGCAAGTGAAAAGGTAAATAATAAAAGAGTGAATATCACAAAAATATTAGTTATTTAAAACTGAAAATAATCTGTGCTAAAACCATGAAGTTCTGTGAATTATTCCACTGGGAATAGTCCATGTGGAGTACAAGTATAAATGTATGGAAGGAAATCTTCCTGTGGGATGGCACCACACAGGTATAAGGGCTGTGTGCAACCGCAGAAACCGGCAAAGATGGTCAGTTGTCTGGAGTTGTATCAACAGTCGACCTTACACGAATAAAAGATGGGTACTCTTACCGATGGTGTTGGACACACATGTCATGCGACAGTGAGTCAATCAGGCTTGTAGTCTCAATTGGTCCTAATCGGACAATGTATGCGAATTGGATGGATCCTGGTAAGGGGTCCTCACTTTTCCGTCTCTGGACTCCAAGCGAACAGGCAATCCTGGTGGGGGATCCTCACGTCACCGGACTTCAATGAGGCAGGTGCTCAGGATGGAATGTATCCAGAAAGGGATGTTTTAAAAAAGCACATGGAAATAAAAAGAAAAACAGTGGGTTTATTGGAATGGTCATAAAGTAAATGCCATGTCCCTGTTGAAGACCCTTAGTGTCGAAACGCGTCGGCCCAGCATTTCATGTACCCCACATTGCTTTTTATATATATTTTTATCCTGTGATCACTTTTATTTTTGTGTCATTTATTTACTTCATGACCATTCCAATAAACCCACTGGTTTGTTTTGACCTGCACCATCCAGAGCCCCTCTGTTTTTCTTTTTATTTCCATGTGCTTTTTTAAAACATCCCTTTCTGGATACATTCCATCCCGAGCACCTGCCTCTTTGAAGTCCGGAGACGTGAGTATCCCCCATCAGGATTGCCTGTTCGCTTGGAGTCCAGAGACGGAAAAGTGAGGACCCCTTACCAGGATCCATCCAATTTGCATACATTGTCCGATTGGGACCAATCGAGACTTCAAGCCTGATTGACTCACTGTCATATGACATGTGTGTCCAACACTATCGGTAAGAGTACCCATCTTTTATTCGTGTAAGGTCGACTGTTGATACAACTCCAGACAACTGACCATCTTTGCCGTTTTCTGCTGTTCCACACGGCCCTTATACCTGCGTGGTGCCATCCCACAGGAAGATTTCCTTCCATACATTTATACTTGTACTCCACAAGGACTATTCCCAGTGGAATAATTCACAGAACTTTATGGTTTTAGCACAGATTATTTTCAGTTTTAAATAACTAATATTTTTGTGATATTCACTCTTTTATTATTTACCTTTTCACTTGCTTTTTAGCAAAATTTGTATGTACAGCTACACTTTTACACAACTTTTTGCTTACCACTTAGTGCTACACTAATTATCCTCCATTTTACTCGGCTTTGTTTGTTTGAGTGTTAGCTGCTGCAACCCCCCTTTTCTTTTTTCCACACATTGTGTTAGCGCAGTGTTTCCCCTCCATTCCACAGTGCTGTCTTATGTCGTGCAAACTAATGACTGACAGCTCACTCTCTGCCACCCCCTTCTCTTTATTGGCCTCATCCAATGAATCCTCAGAGCCAAAAGCCCTGTGAAAGCAACCAAGAGCCTACGCAATGGCTCATATAATTCAATGCTATTTTAAAGCTGGTATGTTTGGGGAAACAGCAGCCACACTGGGGCGATATTCTGTCAACTCCTTAGAGGCAGGATAAGAGGTGGCTGACCCCAGTCTATCTTCTACCAGAAAAGGTCATATGCGACTGCGGAACCAGCCTGCTATCTGCCCTTCAGCAGGAAAAGTTCATACATGTACCTTGCCTGACACACATCTTCAACTTGGTAGTGAAGTGGTTTTCAGTTTGGTACCCTGGCATCAGGCACAGCCAATTCAAGCAGTCCTACCGAGCCACTGTTTAGCCAGCTGAATTTCAGTGGCAACACCAACTGTCTGTCACCTGCCTAAAATGCAATATGCCCATCCAGTGATGCTCAACCTTGGCTGTGCTGTACCAGCTGCACACAAATCAGCAGGCCATAAATGAGTATGTGTGTGAATATGAGACAAGGACTGGCTCTGGTGATCTGTTTTTTTTCCACTACATCAGCGGCTCCCCATTTAGGACGTGTACACTGTATTGTCACAGTTTCTGATTATAAATCAGGCACTGGAGGTGCAGCAGGAGCAAGGCAGTGGTCATCTTGGAGGTGTGTTTGGGGTCGGAATACTGCCCTGCGGCCCAGTCCCTGAAGGGAGGGGATCATGCTCTGCTTCAGCATATCACAGTAGTTGGCATTCATGGTTCCCTCAATGAACTGTAGCTCCCCAGTGCCGGCAGCACTCATGCAGCCCTAGACCATGACACTCCAACCACCATGCTTGACTGTAGGCAAGACACACTTGTCTTTGAACTTCTCACCTGGTTGCTGCCACATAAGCTTGACATCATCTGAACCAAATACATTTATCTTGGTCTCATCAGACCACAGGACATGGTTCCAGTAATCCATGCCCTTAGTCTGCTTGTCTTCAGCAAACTGTTTGCAGGCTTTCTTCTGCATCCTCTTTAGAAGAGGCTTCCTCCTGGGATGAAAGCCATGCAGACCAATTTGATGCAGCGTGCAGCATATGGTCTGAGCACTGACAGGCTGACACCCCACCCCTTCAACCTCTGCAGCAATGCTGGCAGCACTCATATGTCTATTTCCCAAAGACAACCTATGGATATGAGGCTGAGCACGTGCACTCAATTTTTTTGGTCGACCATGGTGAGGCCTGTTCTGAGTGGAACCTGTCCTGTTAAACCGCTGTATGGTCTTGGCCACCATGCTGCAGCTCTGTTTCAGGGTCTTGGCAAACTTCTTATAGCCTAGGCCATCTTTATGTAGCGCAACCATTCTTTTTTTCAGATCCTCAGAGTTCTCTGCCATGAGGTGCCACGTTGAACTTCCAGTGACCAGTATGAGAGAGTGAGAGAGCGATAACACCAAATTGAACACACCTGCTCCCCATTCACACCTGAGACCCTGTAACACTAATGAGTCACATGACAGCGGGGATGAAAAATGTCTAATTGTGCCCAATTTGGACATTTTCACTTAGTGGTGAACTCACTTTTTTTGCCAGCGGTTTAGACATTAATGTCTGTGTGTTGAGGGGACAGAAAATTGACACTGTTATTCAAGCTGTACACACACTACTTTACATTGTAGCAAAGTGTAATTTCTTTAGTGTTGTCACATGAAAAGTTATAATAAAATATTTACAAAAATGTGAGGGGTGTACTCACTTTTGTGAGATACTGTACATGAGAGCAAAGGACAGCAAGACCGTAAGAGCACAGAAGAGTCAGGTGTTAAGAGCTCTCAAGCCCTTTCCAGTGGCAGAGTCAGCACACCTCAGAAAGCCTCAGATGGAAAAAGAAGCCACGCGGATAAACAAAGGAATCATCCTCCAGACCCCGCTTGTCAGGTTTAATACATGTAAAGCAGTAGAGGTAGTCCCCAAAACATGTTCCTGCATCATTGTGACATCACAACTGGGGTGTTATCATAATGAGTGGATTCTAGATGGTGATTATTTGTTTACCCACGTGGCTCTTTTTTCCATCTGAGGCTGTCCGAGGTGCAATGACTCTGGCCAGGGCTGGAGATCTCCCGCCTCCCTATGGTATCATGTTTCTGAACAAATTTTAATGTTTTTTTTTTTTTTAACTGATCTCAGTTTTTAGTGAAGTGGTTTATTCATAACAAGCTGGTTCAAATAAACTATTACCTTCATTACTAGATGTGCCCGCTGTGTGCGCTGTATAAGCAGTATGTACCTAACCTACATAAAGTATGGAAACTTTATCAGATGGAAACACCCCAGGGACTTGCGGTGAGGTCAGTGGCTGGTGAATACTGGCTTGCATCAGAGACAGATACACACAGGTTACATATTCACAAGTTACGTATAATATTTGTATTATGTAGGAGATTGCAGTTCTACTAGTTCTACCAGTTATACTCATTTAACAAAAATATTTACAAACGCTGTCTCTTTAAGATGTTTTTCAGTCACCCTATTTGTTGATACTGGAAGCAATATTTTTTATTCATGAAACAGTTTTTTTCCCAAAAAAACACGTTTCAAAAATTGCTACGCAAATACAGTGTGACATAAAGTTGCAATGACCACCATTTTATTCCCCAGGGTATCTGATAAGATAAATATATAACATGATTGGAGGTTCTGAGTAATTTTCTAGCAAAAATAATTCGATTTTTACATGTAGGAGAGAAGTGTCAGAATTGACCTGGGTGGAAAATGGGTTAATTACCATAAGTAATATACAAATAATTATTATATATTGTTTTTAAGGTAATTTACTATTTTTTCAAAAACTGTACTCAATCAGGTGGTTTGACAGACAAATCACTGAAGTTTAAAGTTATAACTTCAAACCAGTAATTTCACAGTAAAGAGATGAATAATAAATTATTATGTTAAAACATTTAGCATAATAATATATTATTTAGCTTGATTAACCGCTTCCCGACCACCTCCTGCACATTTACGTCGGCAGAATGGCACGGCTAGGCAAAAGCATGTACAGGTACGTCCCCTATAATTGCCTAGCCGTGGGGTCGCGCTCGCGACGCGGTCGGGAGCTCCGTGACCGCGGCCGTGGGACCAGCGGACCCGATCGCCGCTGGTGTCCCGTGTAGATCACAGAGCTCTGTGTAAACAAACCTCTCCCCACGCTTTCTACACTGCCTGTCACTGATCGGGTGTTCCCTGTCATCGGGAAAGCCGATCAGTGACGTCAGATGTCAGCCACGCCCCCTACTGTGAAAAAAAACACACACGTCACACTAACTCCTCCCCGCCCCCTAGTGGTTAACTGCTTCACTGCCACTGTCATTTACATTGGAATCAGTGCATTTAAATAGCACTGATTTCTGTATAAATGACAATGGTCCCAAAAATGTGTCAAAAATGTCCGATGTGTCTGCCACAATGTCGCAGTCACAATAAAAATCGTTGATCGCCAACATTACTAGTAAAAAAAAAAAATATTAATAAAAATGCTATAAAACTATCCCTTATTTTGTAAACGCTATAACTTTTGCGCAAGCCAATCAATAATCGCTATTTGTGATTTTTTTTTACCAAAAATATGTAGAATAATATGTATCGGCCTAAACTGAGGAAAAAAAAAAATATTTTTATATATTTTTTGGGGATATTTATTATAGAAAAAAGTAAAAAATATTGAATTTTTTTCAAAATTGTCGCTCTATTTTTGTTTATAGCGCAAAAAATAAAAACCGCAGGGGCGATCAAATACCACCAAAAGAAAGCTCTATTTGTGGGAAAAAAAGGACACCAATTTTGTTTGGGAGCCACGTCGCACGACCGTGCAATTGTCAGTTAAAGCGACGCAGTGCTGAATCGCAAAAAGGGGCCTGGTCCTTTGGCTGCAAATTGGTCCGGGGCTTAAGTGGTTAAGAGAGCACCTTTTCAGCAGCAGCAAATTTGCCCTCCTGTCTGAGAAAAACATGGCATTGTGGGCAGGGCTGGAAGGGAGAAATTGTCTTTTAGACACATGCCCCCTTCTATGACACTGCAGTGAGAGGAGAGCCTCCACTGCAGCATTTTATTGGACAGCTTGGACCAATGGTGCTTTACCATTGGTCCAAGGCTCTAAGCTGTCCATGGAGCTCAGTGCCTCTGAAGTCAGAGGCACTGTGAGCTCATACTCTCAGACTGCTGCAAACAGAGTGTGCCAGCTTGTATTTAAACTGGCCGCTCTGTATGTACTGTAGCTTTTGACAGGCTGCACAAGGACCCCCATATCTCCAGAACAATAAGTGCCAGGAGCCCCAAATTTGATCAGTGGTGGGGTAGGACTTTGGCTATCTACCCCCCAAATTTGGCTTTGACACTAGAAGTTCAATTGTTTTTTTTTTTTTTTTTTATGTTCATGGCAGATGAGGCTCTGCCTCACCACCTCTGATTGCACGTCCCTGCAACACCTCATTTCCTCTCTTTGATCACAACCTTATTAGTTTCACAATAACCCTGTCCTTAACCCCCTATCCCCCAAAACAGCAAACAGTAATCTGTAAAAACCTCCGCCTCTCCAATTCTTCACTACTCTATTGTAATACTGACTACCTCTATGACAAATTTTCACCCCTGTCCTGCCCTGACCTAGTCACCTACTGCCAAGTGGGTTCCAGTGAGGGGATGATGGGATTGCATACCATAACTGGGTGTCTGAGTAAGTAGAGGAGGAAAGTGAGAGAGAGGCACAACATCAGGGAGAGGCACAACATCAGCGAAAAGGTCAAATTTCAGAGGGGTGGAGGGAACAGCCGTCCACTACAGGGAGGGCAACAATTAAAGGGCAATATTACATGCCAACACACCTCTTCCACCATTCCACAATAATCTTTGCATCCACAGCAACATCTGAAACCTAAATTGATAGGGATGGAGTCTGACTAGGAGTTTGGGAAACATAACTTGTGGCACATCAAGCAGGGAAGAGGGTAAGCTAGGAGACACACTTAGTAGAGCCTTGCTCAAAGTTACCAAACTACATCCTGCCATCTCCTGCTTGACCAGGCAGATGTATTTTTCCTAGCTACTGTAATAAAAGAGAAAATCTTTATTTTTATTATGGTACTTATACAGCCCTCCCAATTTACACAGCAGCTTAAATATACATTGCATATTCACATCAGTCCCTGCCCTCAAGGAGCTTACAATCTAATGTTCCTTACTTACATTCATACCTACACATACTAGGGGCAACTTAGACAGGATTCAATTAACCTACCAGCATGTCTTTGGAGTGTGGGAGTAAACCGAAGGACCCAGGGGAAACCCACACAGGTACAGGGAGAGCATGCAAACTCCAGGCATGTAGTGTCCTGGTTGGGATTCAAACCGGTGAGCCTTTTGCTGCTAGGGGACAGTGCTAACCACTACACCAATGTGCTGCCTGATGACACAAAAATAAAAGTGATCACAGGATAAAAATATATATAAAAAGCAATGTGGGGTACATGAGATGCTGGGCCGACGCGTTTCGACACTAAGGGTCTTCAACAGGGACATGGCATTTACTTTATGACCATTCCAATAAACCCACTGTTTTTCTTTTTATTTCCATGTGCTTTTTTAAAACATCCCTTTCTGGATACATTCCATCCCGAGCACCTGCCTCTTTGAAGTCCGGAGACGTGGGGATCCCCCATCAGGATTGCCTGTTCGCTTGGAGTCCAGAGACGGAAAAGTGAGGACCCCTTACCAGGATCCATCCAATTTGCATACATTGTCCGATTGGGACCAATCGAGACTACAAGCCTGATTGACTCACTGTCGTATGACATGTGTGTCCAACACCATCGGTAAGAGTACCCATCTTTTATTCGTGTAAGGTCGACTGTTGATACAACTCCAGACAACTGACCATCTTTGCCGTTTTCTGCTGTTCCACACGGCCCTTATACCTGCGTGGTGCCATCCCACAGGAAGATTTCCTTCCATACATTTATACTTGTACTCCACAAGGACTATTCCCAGTGGAATAATTCACAGAACTTTATGGTTTTAGCACAGATTATTTTCAGTTTTAAATAACTAATATTTTTGTGATATTCACTCTTTTATTATTTACCTTTTCACTTGCTTTTTAGCAAAATTTGTATGTACAGCTACACTTTTACACAACTTTTTGCTTACCACTTAGTGCTACACTAATTATCCTCCATTTTACTCGGCTTTGTTTGTTTGAGTGTTAGCTGCTGCAACCCCCCTTTTCTTTTTTCCACACATTGTGTTAGCGCAGTGTTTCCCCTCCATTCCACAGTGCTGTCTTATGTCGTGCAAACTAATGACTGACAGCTCACTCTCTGCCACCCCCTTCTCTTTATTGGCCTCATCCAATGAATCCTCAGAGCCAAAAGCCCTGTGAAAGCAACCAAGAGCCTACGCAATGGCTCATATAATTCAATGCTATTTTAAAGCTGGTATGTTTGGGGAAACAGCAGCCACACTGGGGCGATATTCTGTCAACTCCTTAGAGGCAGGATAAGAGGTGGCTGACCCCAGTCTATCTTCTACCAGAAAAGGTCATATGCGACTGCGGAACCAGCCTGCTATCTGCCCTTCAGCAGGAAAAGTTCATACATGTACCTTGCCTGACACACATCTTCAACTTGGTAGTGAAGTGGTTTTCAGTTTGGTACCCTGGCATCAGGCACAACCAATTCAAGCAGTCCTACCGAGCCACTGTTTAGCCAGCTGAATTTCAGTGGCAACACCAACTGTCTGTCACCTCCCTAAAATGCAATATGCCCATCCAGTGATGCTCAACCTTGGCTGTGCTGTACCAGCTGCACACAAATCAGCAGGCCATAAATGAGTATGTGTGTGAATATGAGACAAGGACTGGCTCTGGTGATCTGTTTTTTTTCCACTACATCAGCGGCTCCCCATTTAGGACGTGTACACTGTATTGTCACAGTTTCTGATTATAAATCAGGCACTGGAGGTGCAGCAGGAGGAAGAGGAGGATTTCTTGCTGTTTCAGGGCCCACTTTATCTTGACTCTGTTCCTGTGAGACAGAATTAATTACCAGAGGAGTAAAAGGTGGAAGAGGGTACAGTTCACCCCTCCAAATCCTGGGCGCTGTAAGTGGGTGGGATGAGATGTGTAGACAGGTGCTTGGATAATACCATTCGCCTCTGCTGTTATCTGTGTTATATTGGATATTTTCCAGTGTTTTGCTGACATATTGGACGATTTGTTCCATTCAGCTGTCACTAAGCACCTTAATATTCACATTGTTGCTATATCTTAGCTTCCCATTTCATTTTAGGTTTCAGAGGGGTGTTCCAACATCTGTAGCCGGATCTATACATCAGGTACCCTTATGTCTATTATTACATTTAGACACCAGACCACCAGGGATGACCCCACCACCAGGGACGCCAATCAGTGCCCACAATGGGCATCACTGATTGGCAGGCATTATTGTTTGGCACTGATTGGCATCCATCCGTACCATCAATAAGTGTAAATCAGTAACTCTATCAGTGCCCATTCATGCCCATCCGTGCCACCCATCAGTGCCAACTGTGCCACCCATCAGTGCCCATCTTCAGTGCCCATCAGTGCCACCTATGTGTACCATCAGTGCTGCATATCAGTGCCACCTATCAGTGCCGCCTATCAGTGCTCCATCAGTGCCGCATATTAGTGCCCACCATCAGTGCCACCTCATCAGTGCCACCTCATCGGTGCCCATCAGTGCCACCTTATCAGTACCGTCAGTGCAGCCCCATCACTGCCCATCATTGAAGGAGAAATCGTACTTATTTACAAAGTTTTGTAACCGGAAAAAAAATACATATTTTTTTCAAAATCTTTTTTTATTTGTTTATTTGTTTAACAAAAAATAAAAATCCCAGAGGTGATCAAATACCACCAAAAGAAAGCTCTATTTGTGGGAAAAAATTATAAAAATTTTGTTTGGGTACAGTGTTGTATGACCACACAATTGTCATTCAAAATGCAACAGTGCTAAAAGCTGAAAATTGGTCTGGGTAGGAAGGTGTATAAGTGCCTAGTTAGAAGTGGTTAATGGTCAGTGTAAATCCTTCCTTACATTGGTGGTTACTGTGAATTCTTCTATTACATTAGTGGTCAGTGTAAACCCCTATTACATTGGTGGCCAGTGTGACGGACGCCCCTCCTCAACAGGAGTCCGCCATAAATGCTTCCTTTGTCCAGAACCAGCACTTTCCAAGACCCAGCTTACCCAGTCATTAGCCATAACTCAATGTAGAGTGAAAACATCAAACTGTTTATTATCTTACCGAATGGTCATCCTTTCGTAACACGTCACTTTGCAAACTGAAAAACCTTTGGGGTTGTGTATCTTCTGAAATGTACCTGCGGCTGTTTTTATGTCAGTAAGACAAAACTTGCATTTTGGAAAAGGGCTTACAGCCATATACCCAGCATGCAGGTCTGTGATCCGGATCTACCTCTGGGGAGGCACACTACTTTGGTGCATTAGGGGACTTTTCCGAAGATTACATTTTTAATCTTGGATCGTGTCCACCCCAGTGGCGGGCGGGGACTGGAACAAGTCCCTAATCCAGCTTGAGCTGCGGTGGATATACACCTTAAGAGCTACCCACCCCCTACCCATGATGCCATGTGCTGCAGACCCTTCTTGGAGGGCTTCAACTCAGGGGGGATGGAAAAATAAGTATTCTGTCCCCCATTTCTGTTTCAAAATTTTTGAACAAATCTACCATGTCTCTGTTTATGTTTTGGCTTTTGCCTTATCTTATCTCATTATCATTCTTCCAAATCGGGCATTTTTGACTTTGTGATTTCCCTCTGGACCATCACTATCTCATTGATAACCTCCCGAGTTTTTTCTTGGGATTATGTGATATGTAAATTAATATGGGTGAAGTTTGTGTTTATATACATATTTCTCTTTTCTTCTCTAATGCGGCGTACACACGAGCGGACTTTCCCGCGGGATTTTCCGCCGGACAATCCGCCCGTGTGTGGGCGCCGGCTGACTTTTTCCTGCCAAAAGTCCGGCGGACTAAGTTTTAAGTTCAGACTTAAAATTGTCCGCTGGACTCGCGACTCCGGCGGACAATCCCGCGTCTGTGTGCTAGTCCGGGGGACTTTTGGAAATGAACGGACTTGCCGACACAAGATCGGAAAGTCAGTTTAGAACGTGACTTCAGGTAGACGGGACTAGCGAAGGCAGTGAATGCCGCCGCGCTAGCCCCATCACCTGGTATGGATTTAAAGGGAATCCCTCCGCCGAAAAAACGGCGTGGGGTCCCCCCCAAATCCATCTCAGACCCTTATCTAGCACGCAGCCCGGCCGGCCAGGAAAGGGTTGGGGACGAGCGAGCGCCCCCCCCTCCTGAGCCATACCTGGCCGCGTGCCCTCAACACCCCAAAGCACCTTGTCCCCATGTTGAGGGGGACAAGGGCCTCTTCCCGACAACCCTGGCCCTTGGTTGTTGGGGTCTGCGAGTGCGGGGCTTATCGAAATCCGGGAGCCCCTTTAATAAGGGGGCCCCCACATCCCGGCCCCCCACCGTTGGTTGTTGGGGTCTGCAGGTGCAGGGCTTATCGAAATCCAGGAAAAAAACCACAATTTTTAAAAATATTTTATTGCACTCTCCGGGGGTCTTCTTCCGTCTTCTCGCCGGACTCCTCCGCTCTCTTCTGCTCTTTTACCTAGATCACTCACAAGCGGAGGAGCCTGGCTTTCTTCTTTGTTGTCGCCGCCGCCGTCGTCTGGGGTCTCGTTCCGCCTTCGGGTCTTCGGGGGTCTTCCGGGGTCTCTTCTGTTCTTGCCACTGTCACCGCCTTCTGCGCCGTCTTCTTCTTCTTCTTCTTCCAATGTTGACTCGTCGCTCTCTCTGGCCGGAATGGCAGAGACGCGCTGTGTTGTGACTTATATAGGGACAAGGAGGCGGGGTCACATGCTCATGTCACATGGTGACCCCGTCCCCCTATGATGTCACAGTCCCAGCATCCTCCGGGACTCTGACATCATAGGGGGCGGGGTCACCATGTGACATGAGCATGTGACCCCGCCTCCTTGTCCCTATATAAGTCACAACACTGCGTGTCTCTGCCATTCCGGCCAGAGAGAGCGACGAGTCAACATCGGAAGAAGAAGAAGAGGAAGAAGAAGAAGGTGGCGCAGAAGGCGGCGACAACGGCAAGAACAGAAGTGGGGCATTTGCACTGGTGGGGCATTTGCGCGTCGTGCGCATGCGTGGCGCGTGCATGTGCCATCACTGTTTGTGCGCCGGACGTTCTGCTGGTTAATTCTATGCTTGCGATCTAGCTGTATCAGTTTAGTCTGAGGTTAGTATGGTGAGGGGAAGGGAACGTTTGATGCAGCTGCCGAGGCTTGTGTTCCATGGATTTTTCCAAATAGGTAATTAAATCTTTTTCATTCATGATGGACTCTTTTTGTCCACTTATATTTTTGCTCCTTGCCCCTTGATCGCCCATTTGGGCTTTCTTATACTTCATTATCATTATTATTTTTAGGATATGCTCTTTTATTGGCCATAAGGGGTTTCCTTTTGGCGATCCTGCAATCCATGGACTCCGGCCTACATCTGTCCCTCCCACTGATGCTCACCTGTATGCTAATGCACTCTGGAAAATAGGTGGATTACTTGCCAGCATTAAGGATGGGGGTTTATCCGCTGATATTACTCCTTGCTTACCCTGTCCTTCCTCTGTTTTTACTTTTACAGATTCCAAGTCTCTGTTTGGGACCTCAGTGCACACACTGATTCCCAGGTGGTCCGAATTGGGGCCCCTGGCTGATTGAGGGTATACCTAGAGGGAATAGATCCATCTTCCCCCCGGTCTAGTCTCCCTTTGCCGTTTTTTCTTTTGAATACATTTTTGTGATCTATACAATTGGCTCGTGTGACCTGGGGACAATATCATGCTGTTCGAATCATATCTTTTCATGCTTTTAACCATGTTGGATGCTTAAATACAGTTTGCCAAGTAACTGGGATGTAAGTACACATTAGAATGTATTTCTTTAATTCTTATGAAATTATGCTATAGATGTATATACAATTTTATAGTCTTTTTTGGCTAACCACTGTGTATTTGAATTCTATAGATAGTTCTTTCCTGCAATTAACCCCTGATGAAGGAGAATCTGTTATATCTCCGAAACGTCGTTGGGTTCAGGCATATGCACTCTGTCTTGGTCAGCTTTATATATCTGTATTATGATGCATCCTCATTTTTGTATATTATGTATTGTTTATGTATTTCTATATCATGTCTAATAAAATTATTTTCTTACGATCCTTACTTGTTTCGGTAGTGCCATTAAAATCACACTCCTAGGGGGTTTCAATTATTAATCAAACTGTTTATTAGAACACAGAATACAAGCTTTTAAACATTTGAGTAGGAGGTTCCCCGCCTCCTGCTCATATTACTCTAATAATACACCTGTAACAAAAAACCTATTACCATGAGCTAATTAACTAATCATTTCCAGACTAGATGACTCAGAGATATAACCTTTCAGGTCCTATCTTTTTCGTCTTCTAGCTCCCTAACTACAATACACATTATAGCAGACAATCCAAGACAGGTGGCTGGCTGATGACATCAACATCTGCTATGAGTCCCAACAGTGTGAAGCAGTCACTATTTCCAATATGGCATATAGGCCCTATACAGGGTTCCCAGAGTCTGTGTGTCTTAGGGGGACATGGACTTGAAAAAGTAACATTATTTCAAGGATCCCCAGGCATCCCCAGGCATACACCTCACAAAAGAGTATTGTTCCCTTAAAACCCAAGGCCCATAATCAGTGGGTAAGATGCTTGCTCCTAGTCCTCTCCAGAAGCCCCTATCTTGGTTAGGTCTGTCACAGCCAGTGTTGAAACTCCACTTTTTATTGGTAGTCGGTAAAAAAATCAGCATTGCCATTGATCACACCATCCCCTCCCCCCAGCACTGCCACTGATCCCAGGAGTTCTAGGATCCCTAGAAGTTTTCTGTCTATTGATGGGTCCCCTCACCTCCTCAGTCCATGGTGTGCAGGCAGGTGGAGAGTGAAATTGCATGGAGGGGGCCCAAGAAAATGTTTGCCCAGGGTCTAATCAATATTAAAGAAGGCCCTTCCGCTTTTGGTAATGAAAAATCATCCTGAGCCACACTCGGGAATACCGCTAGGGAGGTTAAACCTTTTTTGGGCCCTTACAAGATAAATGTGCATCTGGTCCAGCTAATGAAGATATTACATGTATTGTGTGCAGCATATTACTTCTATTGTAACCTTCAAGATAGATAACATTTAAATTTACTTTTTTATGCTCTAGTGCTAATTTGGGATGTGGTTTTGACAATAAGGCCCATCAAAAATGGTAGAAATAATGCATTGCGCACAATATACTTTCTTTTACACTAGCATATCTTCAGGGGTTGCAGGCTCATGTGGCCTCTCTGTCACATTCAGGTTTTACACCTGAACAGAACTGACGACATAGGCAGCATACACAGGAACTGATCCCTTCAACTTTCCTCCGACAGCCACTAAAAGCCTGCTTCTCTCCTTCACCTTCCCGCCGACATTCAGTATGGTGCCCCGGACCCTTGTGTGCCCCCCCCCCCCCCCCCCCCCCCGTGCAGTGCTTCCGGCTCCCCCATCTGCAATTCCGCCGGCTGCTATGGGGGATCGTTTCAAGATGGAGATCTGGGAAGGGCGCAATAAATATGTAATTTACTGGCCCCTTCATTTTCTCAATGAACACAATGAGTGTCCAGTACTGATCGCTCACTGTGTCCATTCATAACTAAAGCCTAGTAAACTGTCTTTACTATGCTATTGGTGAATGATCAGAAAGCTCTCCTGTTCATTCATTCTGTGCAGCTGAGGCTGCAGAAATAGAGATTGAACACTGTGTCCTCAATCTCCTTTCTTTCTTTCAAAAGTGAGACATCAGGGGTCTGTTTAGACCCCTGACATTTCACCAAAGCCCCCATACAGGGCTGCTAAAACAAATTGTAAAAAAAATCTTAAAAGAAAAAAATAATAAAAATAAAAAACTACTGACACATCCATTTCCCTACTGACACCATCCACTGCTCTATTGACACTGTCCACAGCTCTATTGACGTCGTGCTCTGCCCTACAGACAAAGTCCACTGCTCTACTTACTGACACCAACATCTGCCCTACGGACACCAACATCTGCCCTACCAACCTGTCCTACCAACATGTCCAATGCTTTTACTGGCACTGTCCACTGCCATACTGGCACCATCCACTGTCCTACTGATACCATCCACTGCCCTAATGACACCATCCACTGCCCTACTGACACCATTCACACACTGTTGACTGCTCTACTGACACTGTCCACTGCTCTACTGACTGGCACGGTCCACTTTTAAAGGTAGACTAAATTTATGCTAAGTTTATATACAGTGACATGTGCTTCATTATATTATATGTTTCTAAGTTTTCTGTACTATGTAGTTAGTCCTTGCTAGTTTATTTCTTAAAAAAAAAAAAAAAGCCCCCAAACCCTAGTCATTTTTATCTCTTTTATGTTGTTCAGGCAGATCTCTACCTCTCAAGAGTTGCATACCCTTTCTCCAAAATCTTTTGAATTACCCTCTTTACATGTAAATACAGATCTGAAATAACTCTTTAGCCACTTGGAGTATCTTGGCGCATGGTGGGAGTATCTTGGCACTGTCGCTGTAGCGTGGACTATATTTCTTCCTTTTTTTCTGGGTGACATATACTTTTAGATGGCTTTGTAAGATAAAAAGCTGCATATGATATGTCCTTCTGAAAGTGTATCCTTTTCCAACTGATTCAATGATAACTGTACAATATGTATGCCTTGTTTCTCCAATCCAATGCAATTTTTATTTCTGGATAAAAAGCGCCTTATCACTCTACCCTCAAGTGCCTCAAGTGTCCTACTAAAAAAGGCCTACATGTGTCTTGGTAATTTTTCTGCTTTGCACCTCTGACATAATCCATTGTAAGTTTTATTTGAACATAAAAAAATGCATCATCTCTTCCTCTTCTAATACAGCCTTTAAGGGTTCCATGAAGTGCAGCATGTCTGTCTGCTTTGTGTCTCTGAATGTGTCCCTCTAATATTTCTGCTTTGTGTCTCTGACACCTCGTGTCTTTTTTCTAAAACAATTTGACCTTGAAAAAAGGCTTACATGATCAGCAGCAATGTTTGCTTTACCTATCTTACATAGTTAAATCCTAAATTTAATTTCTGAATCAAATATGCCTCACCTCTCCATCTTCAAATGCAGCATTCAAAAAAAATGTTATATGAGCCGCAGTGTGTCTCATGTGTAATATTTCTCCTTTGTGTCTATGACATAATCCACTGCATTTCTGGATAATAAAAATCTTCAACTATGGCCTAAAAGGGCTTACTTGAGGTGCCCCGTGTTTGCATTATTCCTGCCTCTTGTTGCAGAAACAATCCACTGTAGTTGTTATTTAAGGGTTTGTTTGTTTTTTGTTTTTAACTTTCATTCTCTCTCCCTCGTAAATTACTGTGTATACAGTGGTGTGAAAAAGTGTTTGCCCCCTTCCTCATTTCCTGTTCCTTTGCATGTTTGTCACACTTAAGTGTTTCGGAACATCAAACCAATTTAAACAATAGTCAAGGACAACACAAGTAAACACAAAATGCAATTTGTAAATGAAGGTGTTTATTATTAAAGGTGAAAAAAAATCCAAACCATCATGGCCCTGTGTGAAAAAGTGATTGCCCCCCTTGTTAAAACATACTATAACTGTGGTTGTCCACACCTGAGTTCAATTTCTCTAGCCACACCCAGGCCTGATTATTGCCACACCTGTTCACAATCAAGGCATCACTTAAATAGGAGCTGCTTGACACAGTAAGGTCCACCAGAAGATCCTTAAAAGCTACACATCATGCCGAGACCCAAAGAAATTCAGGAACAATTGAGAAAGAAAGTAATTGAGATCTATCAGTCTGGAAAGGGTTATAAAGCCATTTCCAAAGCTTTGGGAATCCAGCGAACCACAGTGAGAGCCATTATCCACAAATGGCGAAGACATGGAACAGTGGTGAACCTTCCCAGAGTGGCCGGCCGCCCAAAATTACCCCAAGAGCGCAGCGACGACTCATCCAAGAGGTCACAAAAGACCCCACAACAACGTCCAAGGAACTGCAGGCCTCACTTGCCTCAGTTAAGGTCAGCGTTCATGCCTCCACCATCAGGAAAAGACTGGGCAAAAATGGCCTGCATGGCAGAGTTCCAAGGAGAAAACCACTGCTGAGCAAAAAGAACATCAAAGCTCGTCTCAATTTCTCCACAACACATCTTGATGATCCCCAAGACTTTTGGGACAACATTCTGTGGACTGATGAGACAAAAGTGGAACTCTTTGGAAGGTGTGTGTCCAAGTATATCTGGCGTAGAAGGAACACTGCATTTCAGAAAAAGAACATTATACCAACAGTAAAATATGGTGGTGGTAGTGTGATGGTCTGGGGCTGTTTTGCTGCTTCAGGACCTGGAAGACTTGCCGTGATAAAAGGAACTATGAATTCTGCTGTCTACCAAGAGATCCTGAAGGAGAATGTCCGACCATCTGTTCGTGTACTCAAGCTGAAACGAACTTGGGTCTGCAGCAGGACAATGATCCTAAACACACCAGCAAGTCCACCACCGAATGGCTGAAGAAAAACAAAATGAAGACTTTGGAGTGGCCTAGCCAAAGTCCTGACCTGAATCCTATTGAGATGCTGTGGTATGACCTTAAAAAGTCCGTTCATGCTCGAAAACCCTCTAATGTAACTGAATTAGGACAATTCTGCAAAGATGAGTGGGCCAAAATTCCTCCAGGACGCTGTAAAAGCCTCATTGCACGTTATCGCAAACGCTTGGTTGCAGTTGTTGCTGCTAAGGGTGGCCCAACCAGTTATTAGGTTTAGGGGGCAATCACTTTTTCACACAGGGCCATGATGGTTTGGATTTTTTTTCACCTTTAATAATAAACACCTTCATTTACAAATTGCATTTTGTGTTTACTTGTGTTGTCCTTGACTATTGTTTAAATTGGTTTGATGTTCCGAAACACTTAAGTGTGACGAACATGCAAAGGAACAGGAAATGAGGAAGGGGGCAAACACTTTTCACACCACTGTATACTCTTCAACCACTGTGCTGCCTGTCTGACTACTGTCTCTGAAATTTGGCTCTGGAATTTTTATTTCTTTATACCAACTACCTCTTTTCTGAAATGTGGGGTTATGATATTGAATTGCTTTTGTGCATTCTGTGTTGACATTTTAATAAACTTTAGACAGAACAGTGTGGTACTGTACTAAAAGAAGTTCACAAGCTATAGCACATAGCTGAGTGTTTTTTTTGCATTGCAACATGTTCTCCAGTACAGTGCCCAGCTCCCGTGCACTTTGTTTGACTATCCCTTGTCTATTTGCCTTGAAAATGGAGAGAATTGATATTCAAAATGCTCCACCTTTTGACTTTGATAGAGTACTTAAAGTTTCCAACTTGTTAATTTTTCGGTGTGTACTCTGAACACACTTGTAAATATCATTACAACCAAATTCACCCATCACTACCGTTCTCCTTCTCTTTCACTTCCCTCATCTACAATTTCTGCCACCTCATCATCGTGACCCTCTTCATTGTTTGATCTAACTTGGCTGTAAGCTGCAGGAACTTTAGTCGAATGTACTACCTTACTTAACATCTGTAGCATAAATTCTTGTCACCCTCTCATAGCTAGTTACTGATAGTGTACTATAGTAATTCAGTTGATTCCTCCATGCCAGTTGCCTGGATTATGATGTGATTCACAGTAGAGAAGGAGAAGGAAAAATAAATTTTCATTGTGCATTTATAGCAGTTGGGGAAAATTGGCAGCTCTGCACCTGGGGGGAGAAAGAAGATAAGAAAGGCTTGCTGAGCCACTCAATTACTTCCTCCATGTGCTTTGGCTGTATAGCACACCCACCACCAGAAACAAAAGGCAGACTTACTTTGCCTCTCAGTTGTGCACACTACAGCACTGTGTATAGCACTGTACAACACTGTAAAGAGCAGTGTATAGCTTAATTATCTCATGCAAACACCCTCAGCTCTCCCTATCTATTTATATATACACTGACAAAATACCCTGCCTTTTATAGTGAGGTGGTTGGCACATAAATAACAAACATTATTGGCTCTTCTAAGCCACCTGGCCACAGTTCATAGGATGGGAAGTGCATTATTGGTAATCGGTTGCCAGTGCCACAACGGTGAATTAAATGACCACATTTGTTTCCGCTGGGTCCACAAACTGCGAAGGAGCTGGATTTATTTCAAACCCATGCTCTACCAGAACCCAAGCTCATCACCAATGTCAGGTGTATATGTATTCAGGAAGTCTTGTAAAGTTACTGAAAGGTCCACTTTATGGATGCACTTGATCTAAAACCTAAATAAGATGCAGGTGAACTTTTAACCACTGTAATAGCAGAGGAACTCTTAGCAAGATAAAAGCATAGTGATATACTCCAAAGAAAGTGATTATTTCAAAAATCAATATCACGCATTCCCAGTAAAAGCAATTCAATTAAAAATATATGCATTTATTGTTTGCTTTAAATATTTTAAATGCCAAATGGAATTGATTCAACACTCACTTCTGGCAAAGGGATTTTTATCCTCCAATTAATGGAAAATGTCTACATAGATCTACTTTGGATTAGTCCGATAATTGGTTTGCAGGTACCTTGCTTGTTGTGCCAAAACATAATAGTGCTTTTAAAATAGAATATTAAACCCAGCAGACAATTATTTGCTTTTCACTTTGCATCAGTTCTTGGACTGATGCAATTTAAAAGAAAAGTAAAATAAAGAGATACACAAATCAATTCCGCATAACTGTGGTGTTCCGAATCCAACTCAAATTGCTAAGCTGCATATTTTAAATGAGAGTTATCATTAAACTTATTTGAAATGAATGAACAGTTAAATATCATTGAGTCTTTGAATGCATTTAATTAGAGAATGGTTGCTGTAGAGATATGTCTAATAAATGCCTTACAGCAGTCATTCAGGTGCTTACATTGTATACTGGAGAAAAAAGTGAGAAGACCAATAAATGTACTGTAGACACAATGAACAAACTATTAATCCTATTTCCTGTGGCCCAGCTTTAATTCTATAATATATAACAATAACTCCAGGCAAACAGAAAAATACACTGTTGAAATTTATATACAGTGTGTCTATTGTTACATGCAGGAATAGATTTATACCTCCTGCTGACCTAGTACAACTGCCCTGCACAATCCTCTGTCCTCCCCAGTCAACTAGCTAGGCATCATAACTAGGGTTGTGCGAACCCAAACTGTAAAGTTCGGGTCCGTACCGGACTTTTGGGTTTTTGGGTCCCGGACCTGAACCCGAACAATTGACTGTATGTTCGGGTTCGGGTCCGGTGTTCGGCGATGTAATGATGCATTTTTAAAAGCTGCAGGGCAGCCAATCAACATTAGTTTAACTGGTGTGCCCTTAGAAGCCATCACAGCCATGCCTACTAATGGCATAGCTGTGATTGGCCAGTGCAGCATGTGACCCAGCCTCTATATAAGCACACAGCACAGCACATCACTCTGCTTTAGATAGTGTAGGGAAAGGTTCCTGGCTGCTGTTGCTGTGAGGGAGATAATTACATGATAGGAGTCAGTCCAAATTCATGAAATCTATTCAAATTAGTCAGTGATCTACATAGATTTAGTTGTGTGGGTGCAGTGCACAAGCTTTTTACACTGCACTGAGAAAAAAAGATAGACAGTGTAGGGCAAAGTTCCTGTGGCTGCTTTGAGGGAGAGAGAATTATCTAGGAGTCCAGATTCAGAAATCTATTCTAATAACTCAGCGATCTACAGAGATTTACCTGGTTGGGTTGCGGTGCACAGTCTTTTTACCATGAGCCCAGTGCCAGAGAAAATATAACTTTTATCTGCAAGCTCAGTGCACCAGCACTGCATATGTTACTGTGAGATACACCCTGTACATACTGTGGGTGTATTCTGCTCTTCCAAAAACACCCATTTAGGGCAAAAAAAATTAGTTTGCAGTGTTTTCTGCATATCTGCAGGTGTGACATACACAATTTATATATTTTTCTTCTATTGTGCTATTCAAATAAAAAAAATTTAGGGCAAAAACATTTTTTTTGAATAGCATTTTATGCATTTTTGTAGGTTTTGAGGTACACCGTTTACATACTCTGGGTGTATTCTGCTATTGCAAAAACACACATATAGTGCAAAAAAAAAAAAATTTGCAGTGTTTTCTGCATATCTGCAGGTGTGACATACACAATTTATATATTTTTCTTCTATCGTGCTATTCAAATACATTTTTTTTAGGGCAAAAACATTTTTTTTGTATAGCATTTTCTTAATTTTTGTAGGTTTTTGAGATACACCGTTTACATACTCTGGGTGTATTCTGCTATTGCAAAAAAAAAACATTTAAGGCAAGATCCTAAATTTGGAAAATATGAGGAGAACGTCAAAGAAGGGACGTGGCCCCGGTCGTGGTGCTGCTGGTGGAGCTCCTATTGCAGGGAGAGGACGTGGTCGATCTGTGCCAGCTACACGCACAAGTGAAACACCTTCCTCAGGTGCGAGTAGGCGACAGAGCCTGCAGCGGTATTTGGTCGCGCCTAATGAGGCTGTGCGAATGTTGAGGCCAGGACAAGTACAGGCGATAGTAGATTGGGTTGCTGACAGTGCCTCTGGTTCCTTCACATTGTCTCCCACCCAGTCTTCTGATGAAAGTCCAGAGTTGGCACCTGCAGCCGATGTCCATCAGTCTTTCACCTCACTCCCTTGCAAATCAGCCAAGCAGTCTGAGCCCCAAATCATGCAGCAGTCTCTTCTGCTTTTTGATGACTGTTAGCAGGGTTTCCCAGGGCCATCCACCTAGCCCTGCCCCAGAAGTGGAAGATATTGTGTGCAGCGATGCCCAACCACTTATGTTTCATGATGAGTACATGGGAGGACCATCGCAGCACGTCTCGGATGATGACGAAACACAGGTGCCAACTGCTGCTGCTTTCGCAAGATGATGTGGAGGACAATGAGGTCGACCCCACATGGAATCAACGTCATGTAGGTGACCAGTGTAGTTCGGAGAAAGAGGCAGTGGTCGCACAGAGCCACCAGCACAGCAGAAGAGGGAGCAGGGTGCAAAAGCGGAGCGTCCGTCCCCTAGACAGTACATCTGCTACTGCCCAATGCAGCAAAGGAACGAGCACACCAAAGCCAAGTCCAAGGAGTTCCCTAGTGTGGCAGTTCTTCAGACAATGTGCTGATGACAAGACACAAGTGGTTTGCACGCTGTGCAATCAGAGCCTGAAGCGAGGCATAAACATTCTTAACCTGAGCACAACCTGCATGACCAGGCATCTAAGTGCAAAGCACGAGCTGCAGTGGAATAGACACCTCAAAAAGCTTCTTCTTCTGCTGCAGTCTCGGCCTCTTCATCCACCTCTGTAGTGACAGTGGCACCTGCCAACCCGTAAACAGAGGATCTGCCAACAACACTACCACCTGGGTCACCAACCATCTCCACAATGTCCCATGGAAGCGTTCAGCTCTCTATCTCCCAAACACTGGAGCAGAAGAGGAAGTACCGCCCTAGCCACCCACGATCCCTGGCCCTGAATGCCAGCATTTCAAAATTCCTCACCTTTGAAATGCTGTCATTCCGTCTGGTGGAGACGCAGAGTTTTAAAAGCCTGATGGCATTGGCTGTCCCACAGTATGTCGTGCCCAGCCGCCACTACTTTTCCAGGTGAGCCATCCCTTCCCTGCACAACCCAGTGGGGGACAAAATCAGGTGTGCACTGCGCAACGCCATCTGTGGCAAGGTCCACCTAACTACGGATGCGTGGACCAGTAAGCACACTCAGTGACGTTATATCTCCCTAACAGCACACTGGGTAAATGCAGTGTCGGCTGGGCCTGAGGCAGATAGCAGTTTGGCGCATGTCCTTCCACCACCGAGGATTGCAGGGCACTTCAGTTTGCCTCCTGTTGCTAACTCATCCTACTCCACTTCCTCATCCGGTCAGCGTAACACCTTCACCACCAACTTCAGCACAGCCAGGGGTAAACGACAGCAGGCAGGTGGTCAGTAGGGGTGATGTGGAGGGGCAAGTCAGGATTATCAGATAGGAAGGGTCAAAGGTAATTTTTATTGTGTACACTTGTGTATCTCTCATTAAAAATGGATTCCAGACATCTGGATATCTCAACTAACAAATACTAACAACACCAAACAAAACGTAGACAGGACACCATTTAACAACATTGGATGCACCACGTATTACTAAACAACAGATTATGGTCAATGAGGTTCATGAAAATATATATATATATATAATTAATTATAATAATGGTATCGTATAAACCTTTATGAATAGCTGCCTGTTTTGTAAATTGACCGTTGCACTACTGAGCATTTATTTGGGACGCATTTTTCATATGCTGGCGTTTTTTTTGGGGTTTGTTTGAGGAGCACAGCCTGGTTAGTGATTTCAGCTGTTCATATTAGTGGGCACACAGCCACTGAGAATCTGAATATGAGTTCAGGTTTGGGCCGAGTTTAAATGTTCAACCTTGCTGCTTAATGGCTTGTGACTCTTGACAGTGGAATTTCCAACTTTGTCATCTAAAGCACAAGTTCATACAGTTCTGTGATGACCGGAAAATATTGTATGTCAAATGGCATCAAGCTGTTCTCGATTGATTGAGAAATATATGCTGATAACGATGTATAATCAATCAAACAGTCATAAATATAGACAAGCCGGTTACTTTACCGCGTTGGCGTCTTCCATGATTAGGTGCTGTTGAAAGCCTTTGTCCCATAAACCGAGGTGCTTGATGCCGGAGCCGTTCAATATGGCTGCGGTCAATGGTTGAGTTTACCGTTATGTGTCCTTTTCCTGGGTGAAAGCCAGACGGTAGAAGGACCAAATGGTCGTTATGTAGTGCTCGGTAATGGGCGCGAGCAGTTTCTGGGGGTCACTCGGGACCGAACGATGCTGTGTTCTGTGTGCGGAGCCTTCGCTCAGTGTAGTGCCAGTCCGCTGTTTGTCATGTGGTGCGTGACGTGACGCGTTTCGCAAAGGGCGTAGTTGCGTTGCTTCTTCCTGATGTATGTTGAAGAGGTATTGGACGTCCCTTCTTATACTCAAATTTGCAAACACCAATAGGTGTTAGATCGGAAAGGGATGATATGATCCATGATACAAAGAGAAGCTTGGGGGACGTTCTGATGCAATCAGAGTTTGTCAGGGAACCGGACCCGACTTGGCTTTCGGACTATCCCAGATCTAAGGGCATGTTCCCATGCACAAAGTGCCAGGTATGCCCTTTTGTGCATCGAACATCCACTTTTTCGGATGCTTTAGGGAAGGAGAATTTCAAAATAATTGACCCCATCAACTGTTCCAGTACAAGAGTCATCTACATGATAACCTGCCCCTGTCCAAAAATCTATATAGGAAAAACCAAACGCTCCCTGAAGATCAGGATTGGTGAACACCTAAGAGAAATAAGAGAAAAGGGTAAAATACCAGAAAAGCCGCTAGCCAAACACTTCTCTTTGTATCATGGAGACGATCCGGTGGGTTTAACCATTAAAGGCATATATATGTTAAAGTTGCCAACAAGGCGTGGCGACTTCGATAAGATATTGAACCAAAAGGAAAAATGGTGGGTCTACCGTTTGAAATCTTTGGTTCTGGTAGGCCTTAACACGGAACTGAATCTCCAGGCCTTCCTGGATATGTAGTACTTATGACCTTCTCTAAGACAACCTAGTAAGAAAGAGGACCCCAAAAAATTAAGATAAAAAATAAAAATAAAAATAAAAATATAGACCTAGGAGGCCCAGAGAACCATTATATGTAAGCGCAGTGTTAGCAAACACTGCATTTATCAGTATCTGTCCTCATCCCCTCCTTCCTTGTATCCTTCCCTTTATTTTAGAATTATACAAGAGAGACATACTTTGTGACATAAGAGGGAAAGTGTCATATCTATAATTAGCCTCAATATACAATCTTAATCCAAATTGATTAATCCTGTCTTCCTCTGCATCCTTCTTTGCATAACTAGGATTTAGTCCAATAGAAATCATCCCTATTGGCTAACCTGTAGCTAGATGGCTTTTTGCCCTCATATGTATTATCATTGCTTTTTAGGCAATTAATGCTGTTAATCCTCATTTATGTAATTATTTTATTAATTTTTCACTACCTCACCTTATTCATAAATGTTCTTTATCGAATGACATACTTGCTATCTCATTCGATAGTTTATTATCTGTTATATGTTCCTCCGTCCAAGGCTTATCACACTGTTTCCGCCAAAGTTCAAATGCCTGTCATAGAATATGCAATAAATAAATTTTCGGCTTTTAACCTTTATGACAATTGCATAATCACTGACCAATGGCCGAAATAGACGCACCACTCCAATCGAAACCATCCCTTTCCGATCTAACACCTGTTGGTGTTTGCAAATTTGAGTATAAGAAGGGACGTCCAATACCTCTTCAACATACGTCAGGAAGAAGTAATATATTTGTGGAGGCCTAGTGTGCATCAACACGGCCTATACCCCTAAGAGAAGCTTAAACAGATAGACATAGAGAATGTATGCATATAAACAAAAGTAAGTTTTATTAGGGCAGTAGGCCCAAAAATAGATTGAGTAGGTGAAAATACAGTTTTACATGAAGTCAAAAATATACATGAGAACGCATGTGACCATAGACATGTACATTAAATGCATGAATTGCACAATAACTTGCGATATTATCAAGGTCTTTCAGGAGAATGCCGACATGTTTTGGACGAGCGTCCTTTTTCAAGGCAATTACAGTTCCTGTGTTTGCTCAATAGTACTGTATAAAACAGAGTAAGGGCATTAGTATACAATATGTATTTTGAAAAAATAGTAAAGAGCTTGTGTTTTTACCGTTGAATGATCATGGTACTCACTTGCAAAGCATTGAAAGGAAAGGGCCAAAGTAGCCCAGTGGTCTTGGGGTACAGGAGTATGATCTTGGGGTAATCACAAGATATATTTGATCTGTGCTGTTAAAAGCAATAGACTGCTGGGCACTCGATTGGCTGCAAGATCTCAAGCCAGGCACCGTGAGGTTGCTGTGGCTATATGTACCTAGGCCAAAGACAGTAGAAAGCTGGGGGGTAGATTGAGTAAATGGGATAGTATTAGACTCAGTAACAGGTCTAAAAAGTATGTAATTAAAAACAGCATGAGGTAAAAAAAGTAATTTACCTGGTGAACAGAGGTCCTGTGTAAAGATGCGTCAGAGCGCCGGCAGGGAAGTGTTGTGTCTAATCCCGCCATTGCTCGGGTTTAAATAGAGATGGGAAGTGCTATCAGCTGGGCGGGCCATCACATGTGGTGGGCGCGCTCAGCTGTGAGGTGATGATCAAGGCCAGGTAAGGGGATAATGGCTCAGACGCCATATGTATTCCCCAAGAGATCTCTGAGGCGGCGGCGCCGCGCGTCGTCACACCCTAGGGGGCGGGGCCGCGTGCGGCGTCGGAGGGTCACCAACGCGGGTAGACAAAACCCCTCCCCGCTCGCTGGAACGCAAGCGGGGGGCAGCAGAGAGGAAACGTGCGCCTCAGGGGATAGGAGGTGCGCATGCGCGAAGGAAGGTCCGCGCATGCGCACTGTCTTACCCGCGCCGGGCAGCCAGGGAATCGAGTCCATACAGAAGAAAAGCCAAGTACAAGTTTTGGAAAGTGGTATAATGTATTTAAAGGAGTACTTCCCTGCAAATAGATTATGCAGGGGAATATCAATGTGTTGCAAGTGGGCCAGAGTATCATATAAATGGGTTATACACCCCCTATTGGAGAGAGACAGGTAGTGCATTGACATAACAGATACATTGGTATTCAAGTATATTTTACAATGGAAAATAAACATTTACATTGATCAATTTAGATAACAATATGTCAGGCAGTACAGACAAAAATAAAGCTGTCATATATGTAGACATAGTATTTGATCAGTAGGACAGGCAGTTTGGTAGATACCAAAAGTAGTAGAGCAGAGTACCTATCGTGTAGGCGGAGTGCTGTTGGTTAAATAGGAAACAGAGTGAGGTCTCGGGGTTAAAATATTAAACGGGACCCAACATGGTTTCGAGGGGATTAGAGGTCAAGTTCGCATATCCCTGATTCAAAACCTTCAAGGTAGGGCTTGAAGTTGAATGCCTCGTTGAGGCCCGGGGGAGATGTGGCATTGAGATGGAATATCCATCTAAGCTCACTTTGGAGCAAGGCTTTATTGTAGTCACCACCTCGATTGGATGGGGGAATGTGGTCAAGTGCTTTGAATACAATTTGGGGGGTTGAGTCTTGATGGACAGTTGCACAGTGTCGCCCTAAAGGGAGGTCAGGGTCTTTTTGGTTAATACTCAGGGTATGTCGATAAATACGTTTCCAAAAGGGCAGTTTGGTTTTCCCAACATAAAAACACCCGCATTCGCATTCGAGTAAGTATACAATGCCGACCGAACGGCAGTTAACAAAATGTTGGGGATAGAAAGGTTGTCCGTTAGGTAAGGTATTGGATCTGTTAGATTTGGATAGGTATCTGCAATATTTACATTTCCCACATGGGAATGTCCCTTTTGTTTGTTTGTGCAGATAGTTGGCTGCAATGTATTCGCTTCTAATTAGTTTGTCGCAAAGGGAGGGAGCTCGTCTGTAGGTAAGTAGTGGGTGTACGGGGACAAAGGGAGACAAAGAATGATCTGTAGTTAAGATGTGCCAATGTTTTTCTAGGATCTGAGTGATTGAGGAGTGTTGTTTACAATAGTTAGTAATAATTCTCAGCGGAGTATTCATTGCCTTGGGCTTTGAGGAGAAAAGTAAAGAAGTACGTGTTTTAGATTTCGCTTTTTTGTATGCGATTTTTAAAACTGTATGTGAGTATCCTCGTGCCCGAAGCCTGTTACGTAGGACGGAGGCCTCATGTTCGAAAGAGGTCTCAGTTGAACAGTTGCGACGGGCACGAAGGTATTGGGCATATGGGATGGAATTAAGGAGGGGTTCAGGATGAAAATTCTTCCGCGACAAAAAAGCATTCCAAGAGGAAAGAGCATATAAATGGAATGAAGCCAATCGTGCTGCACGCCCACCAGCCTCTGCACGCTTTGCTTCTAAACCACTGCCTCCCAAGCCTACTGCCGACCGTAACACGACATCCTCACACGTCCCACCTAGACCTAACCTCACACGGGGCCCACGCAACCCCAAAAGAGGCCGCACACCCAATCTGTCCAGTGACGAGGTCTCCGATCCCGAGGGACCGACCGACGACTCACCGGTCAGACACCTGTCGGCAGCTTCCTCGATTTCGAAGACCTCTAGATCACACTCCCTACCCTCCTCCTCCCAACATCCTGATTTTTTAGATTTGATGCGTGTATCACAAAGAATCCAACACAACAATTCCCACCAACCCAAAAGAACACCCAGATAAATCCCCCCTCATGTAACATTATTAACCTTTCGAGTTATTCACTTACTAATCATGAAATCTCAGTCCTCGAAAAGGGACTTACTTTTTGCCCTGTATCTCACATAGATAAATTCACCGTTATTAAAGACATTCATCTATTTGTCCGTAAACTTTTATTACACAGTATTTACACTCCCAATCCTTTTTCAGACTCTCTTTTACACTCTGCAGCAGAGACCACCGCCCTCCAACAGTTAACAGAACTCTTGGAGGAAAGCGACAACTCTAACTTAATAGATACTCTAGATCTTGACACTATCTTAGCCAGCACTGAGGAAGATCCTCCCACCCAACCCTGTCCCTCTTCAAAAATCACCATCAAAAAGAAATCTAGTTTCTTTCCGCCCCTGAGCACCAATCCACGAGCAGCACTATTTTTACAGGCAGTAACACGGGAAATCCGTAATCTAAAAATCTACCCCAATCGTTCCAAGGCAAGAAATTTCTCATACAATCAACACCTCGCCCTTCAAAATTTAAAAACTAACCCTTCAATAATTATAAAACCCGCCGATAAAGGCGGAAACATAGTCATCCTTGACAGAGCAGACTATACTCAAATGTGTCATGACATCCTGCAAAACAAGGAATGGTACAAAAAGATCCCCACATCCTTTATTTCTTCAGCACAACAACAATTATACACACTTATAGATTCTGCTACTACCCAAGGGGTTCTGGATAAACACACTAGTGACTACGTTAGAACCAAATTTCCGCGCATAGCTACGTTCTATGCACTCCCCAAGGTGCACAAAAACCTACCTAGACCACCAGGTAGGCCTATAGTTTCTGGAAGAGGTTCGCTTACCGATAACCTCAGCCGATATATTGATAAACTACTTCAACCCCTAGTTATCCAACTCCCTTCCTACATACGAGACACCACCCATCTCTTGCAAGGACTGTCCTCCCTGACAACCGGTCCCGACACTCTTCTTGTCACGATCGACGTCGAGGCACTGTATAGCTCGATCCCCCATTCCCTGGGGCTTTCGGCCATCCGACACATACTCACTACTACCTCTTTATACTCTGCTGACCTTTCTGCATTTATCATCAATGCACTCAACTTTATTTTAAACCATAACTTCTTTTCCTTTGACGGTTCCCACTACCTCCAAGTACAGGGCGTGGCCATGGGCACTTGTTGCGCACCGGCCTACGCCAATCTGTACTTGGGGGAGTGGGAACGCCTACTTTTTGCAGATGCTTCTGCCAATGTCTATACAAAACATGTTGTTACCTTTCGCCGATATATCGACGACATTTTCATCGTCTGGCAGGGACCCAGTCAAACACTACAGGACTTCTTGACCTACCTTAATACCTCTAACCAATTAAACCTCAAATTTACTATGACTTATAGCCTTACATCCATTTGCTTTCTAGACTTGACTCTTATGAAAGACCTGGAAGGACATATCCAAAGTCATTTATACCGCAAACCCACTGCAGGCAACACTATCTTAGCTGCTTCAAGCTTTCATCCTGAACCCCTCCTTAATTCCATCCCATATGCCCAATACCTTCGTGCCCGTCGCAACTGTTCAACTGAGACCTCTTTCGAACATGAGGCCTCCGTCCTACGTAACAGGCTTCGGGCACGAGGATACTCACATACAGTTTTAAAAATCGCATACAAAAAAGCGAAATCTAAAACACGTACTTCTTTACTTTTCTCCTCAAAGCCCAAGGCAATGAATACTCCGCTGAGAATTATTACTAACTATTGTGAACAACACTCCTCAATCACTCAGATCCTAGAAAAACATTGGCACATCTTAACTACAGATCATTCTTTGTCTCCCTTTGTCCCCGTACACCCACTACTTACCTACAGACGAGCTCCCTCCCTTCGCGACAAACTAATTAGAAGCGAATACATTGCAGCCAACTATCTGCACAAACAAACAAAAGGGACATTCCCATGTGGGAAATGTAAATATTGCAGATACCTATCCAAATCTAACAGATCCAATACCTTACCTAACGGACAACCTTTCTATCCCCAACATTTTGTTAACTGCCGTTTGGTCGGCATTGTATACTTACTCGAATGCGAATGCGGGTGTTTTTATGTTGGGAAAACCAAACTGCCCTTTTGGAAACGTATTTATCGACATACCCTGAGTATTAACCAAAAAGACCCTGACCTCCCTTTAGGGCGACACTGTGCAACTGTCCATCAAGACTCAACCCCCCAAATTGTATTCAAAGCACTTGACCACATTCCCCCACCCAATCGAGGTGGTGACTACAATAAAGCCTTGCTCCAAAGTGAGCTTAGATGGATATTCCATCTCAATGCCACATCTCCCCCGGGCCTCAATGAGGCATTCAACTTCAAGCCCTACCTTGAAGGTTTTGAATCAGGGATATGCGAACTTGACCTCTAATCCCCTCGAAACCATGTTGGGTCCCGTTTAATATTTTAACCCCGAGACCTCACTCTGTTTCCTATTTAACCAACAGCACTCCGCCTACAAGATAGGTACTCTGCTCTACTACTTTTGGTATCTACCAAACTGCCTGTCCTACTGATCAAATACTATGTCTACATATATGACAGCTTTATTTTTGTCTGTACTGCCTGACATATTGTTATCTAAATTGATCAATGTAAATGTTTATTTTCCATTGTAAAATATACTTGAATACCAATGTATCTGTTATGTCAATGCACTACCTGTCTCTCTCCAATAGGGGGTGTATAACCCGTTTATATGATACTCTGGCCCACTTGCAACACATTGATATTCCCCTGCATAATCTATTTGCAGGGAAGTACTCCTTTAAATACATTATACCACTTTCCAAAACTTGTACTTGGCTTTTCTTCTGTATGGACCCTTTCTTCCCTGGCTGCCCGGCGCGGGTAAGACAGTGCGCATGCGCGGACCTCCCTCGCGCGTGCGCACCTCCTATCCCCTGAGGCGCACGTTTTCTCTCTGCTGCCCCCCGCTTGCGTTCCAGCGAGCAGGGAGGGGTTTTGTCTACCCGCGTCGGTGACACTCCGACGCCGCACGCGGCCCCGCCCCCCTAGGGCGTGAAGACGCGCGGCGCCGCCGCCTCAGAGATCTCTTGGGGAATACATATGGCGTCTGAGCCATTATCCCCTTACCTGGCCTTGATCATCACCTCACAGCTGAGCGCGCCCACCACATGTGATGGCCCACCCAGCTGATAGCACTTCCCATCTCTATTTAAACCCGAGCAATGGCGGGATTAGACACAACACTTCCCTGCCGGCGCTCTGACGCATCTTTACACAGGACCTCTGTTCACCAGGTAAATTACTTTTTTTACCTCATGCTGTTTTTAATTACATACTTTTTAGACCTGTTACTGAGTCTAATACTATGCCATTTACTCAATCTACCCCCCAGCTTTCTACTGTTTTTGGCCTAGGTACATATAGCCACAGCAACCTCACGGTGCCTGGCTTGAGATCTTGCAGCCAATCGAGTGCCCAGCAGTCTATTGCTTTTAACAGCACAGATCAAATATATCTTGTGATTACCCCAAGACCATACTCCTGTACCCCAAGACCACTGGGCTACTTTGGCCCTTTCCTTTCAATGCTTTGCAAGTGAGTACCATGATCATTCAACGGTAAAAACACAAGCTCTTTACTATTTTTTCAAAATACATATTGTATACTAATGCCCTTACTCTGTTTTATACAGTACTATTGAGCAAACACAGGAACTGTAATTGCCTTGAAAAAGGACGCTCGTCCGAAACATGTCGGCATTCTCCTGAAAGACCTTGATAATATCGCAAGTTATTGTGCAATTCATGCATTTAATGTACATGTCTATGGTCACATGCGTTCTCATGTATATTTTTGACTTCATGTAAAACTGTATTTTCACCTACTCAATCTATTTTTTGGCCTGCTGCCCTAATACAACTTACTTTTGTTTATATGCATACATTCTCTATGTCTATCTGTTTAAGCTTCTCTTAGGGGTATAGGCCGTGTTGATGCACACTAGGCCTCCACAAATATATTTTTTCTTACTGGAGAAGCGATAGACCCACATGTTACCAACCACTTGCCCAACTAATTTTCTTCTCTTCTCTTCCTCTTCAGGAAGAAGCAACGCAACTACGCCCTTTGCCCTTTGCGAAACGCGTCACGTCACGCACCACGTGACAAACAGCGGACTGGCACTACACTGAGCGGAGGCTCCGCACACAGAACGCAGCATCGTTCGGTCCCGAGTGACCCCCAGAAACTGCTCGCGGCCATTACCGAGCACTACATAACGACCATTTGGTCCTTCTACCGTCTGGCTTTCACCCAGGAAAAGGACACATAACGGTAAACTCAACCATTGACCGCAGCCATATTGAACGGCTCCGGCATCAGGCACCTCGGTTTATGGGACAAAGGCTTTCAACAGCACCTAATCATGGAAGACGCCAACACGGTAAAGTAACCGGCTTGTCTATATTTATGACTGTTTGATTGATTATACATCGTTATCAGCATATATTTCTCAATCAATCGAGAACAGCTTGATGCCATTTGACATACAATATTTTCCGGTCATCACAGAACTGTATGAACTTGTGCTTTAGATGACAAAGTTGGAAATTCCACTGTCAAGAGTCACAAGCCATTAAGCAGCAAGGTTGAACATTTAAACTCGGCCCAAACCTGAACTCATATTCAGATTCTCAGTGGCTGTGTGCCCACTAATATGAACAGCTGAAATCACTAACCAGTCTGTGCTCCTCAAACAAACCCCCAAAAAAACGCCAGCATATGAAAAATGCGTCCCAAATAAATGCTCAGTAGTGCAACGGTCAATTTACAAAACAGGCAGCTATTCATAAAGGTTTATACGATACCATTATTATAATTAATTATATATATATATATATATATATATATTTTCATGAACCTCATTGACCATAATCTGTTGTTTAGTAATACGTGGTGCATCCAATGTTGTTAAATGGTGTCCTGTCTACGTTTTGTTTGGTGTTGTTAGTATTTGTTAGTTGAGATATCCAGATGTCTGGAATCCATTTTTAATGAGAGATACACAAGTGTACACAATAAAAATTACCTTTGATTCAACAGAACAAGGATGACTCGATCTGTATCTGTCTCCATATAGTAGACCCTTCTTTGAGACCGTTTCTATAGGTCTCAGCCGCTCTCCCCTTTATCCTATGTGTGCCTATGGCTACGGCGACACTTAACCGTGAACAGGTTTGATCGACAGCCGAATCACACCAGCACCCTTGCAAATCCACCCCCTTCCCCTTCCTTTTCCCCATTTCCCAATTCCCTTCATTATCTTATCAGATAGGAAGATGGGTTAATGTAGTTAGAGGGAGTGGAAGGGGCTAGCAGAAAAGGAAGGCCAGTCCTTTATTTGTGCATCAAAACAAATTTGCCAAGTTGGGTGAAGATGTGGAGGTGGCAAACACAGAGTTGGCAGCCCTAGATGTCACTGCTACCCCTAACAGCCGGGAGAGCAGACCATCTAGTAGAGGTGGTGAGGGGAGTGCAGGTAGGCCTAGAAAGTTGGTGGTAATAGGGGATTCTATAATCAGGACTGATAGAATAATTTGTCACCAGGATTGCCTCAACTGAATGTTTTGTTGTCTCCCTGGTGCTAGGGTTCGGCATGGGGTGGACCGGGTGGATAAATTACTGGGATTACTGGGATACATGAAAGGTGGAGGCTCCTTAAGAATCAAATTAAAGAACTAGGCTGCAAGTTGAAGAGAAGGACCTCCAAGGTGATATTCTCTGAAATATTGCCTGTGCCATGCGCAACACAGGAAAGGCAGAGGGGGGTGATTAGAGAGCTGAATGCATGGCTAAAGACCTGGTGTAGGGACGAGGGTTTTGGGTTTCTAGAGCACTGGGCTGACTTTTCATTGGGATGCAACCTATATGCTAATGCCAGTTTGCACTTGAATGGAAGGGGGTCTGCTGTGCTGGGGGAGAGGTTTATGGGAAGGCTTTTTTTTTTTTTTTTTTTTTTTTTTTTTTTTTTTTTTTTTTTTTTTTTTTTTTTTTTTTTTTTTTTTTTTTTTTTTTTTTTTTTTTATTTTTTTTTTTTTTTTTTTTTTTTTTTTTTTTTTTTTTTTTTTTTTTTTTTTTTTTTTTTTTTTTTTTTTTTTTTTTTTTTTTTTTTTTTTTTTTTTTTTTTTTTTTTTTTTTTTTTTTTTTTTTTTTTTTTTTTTTTTTTTTTTTTTTTTTTTTTTTTTTTTTTTTTTTTTTTTTTTTTTTGTGGGAGGAGTGGGGGGGGGTGTTGGAGTTGGGATGTGGTTCGGAGGGGGGGTGGATTTTTTTATTGGTTGTGTTGGGGAGTGTGGTTGGATGGATTTGGGGATGGTTTTTTGTTAGTGTGGTCGGATTGGAGTGGATTGGGATTTTTTGTATTTTTTTATGGTTGGTGGTTGGTTTTTATGTTGTGTTGGAGTTTGGTGGATTTTGGTTGTTTGTGGTGGATTTGGATGGTGGTTTTTCTGGTGTGTTCTGTTCTTTTCCAGGGTTTTTCTCTTTTTTTTTTTTTTTTTTTCTTCTCTTCTTTTTTCTTTTCTTTTTTTTCCTTTTCCTCTTTTTTCTTTTTTTTTTTTTTTTTTTTTTTTATTCTTTTTTTCTGGTTCACCCTTCCACTCATTCTCTTTTCTTTTTTTTTTTCTTCCTCCCCTTTCTTTTCTTCTTTCCCTTTTTTTTTTTTTTTTCTTTCCTTTTTCTTTTTATTTCCTTTTTTTTTTCTTCCCAGGGTGTTTCCATTCTTCCAGTTTTCCCAACCTCCCTCTGTGGGGGGTTTCCTTTCTCCCATCTCTCCCCTCAATTTTTTTTCCCCTTTTTTTTTCACCTCCTCCACCTCTTTTTCATTTCCTTTTTTTTCTACCTTCCTTTTTCTTTTTTTCAGGTTTTTTTTTTTCTTTTTCTCTCTTCTTTTCCCTTTTTCCTTTATTTTCCTTTTTCATGGTTTTTCCCTTTTTCGGGTTTGCTTTTCTTCTTCTCCCCTCCACCCCATTCTCCCTTTCTTTTTTTTTTTCCCTCCTTCCCTCGTCCTCCATTTTTTTTCCTTTTTTTCTTCACCTCCCTTCCCTTTTTTTTTTTTTTTTTTCCCTTTTTTTTTTTTCTCCTTTCTTTTTTTTTTTTTCTACCACTTTACCTTCATCCTTTCCTTCTTTTTTTTTTTTTTTTTTCCTTTTTTTTTTTTTCCTCTTATTTTTCCCTCTTTTATTTCCCTTCCACCTCCTTTTTTTCCCTCCCTCTTCCCCCCTTTTTTTTTTTTTCTTTCTTCTTTCATATTTTCAATTTTTTTTGTTTTCCCTTTCTCCTTCTCTTCTTTTTTCTTTTTTTATTTTTTCCATTTTCCTCTTTCACTTTTTCGCTTTTTTTTTTTCTTTTTTTCCCCCCTTTTTTCTTATTTTCCCTCCTTTCACTTTTCTTCCTTCCTTTTTTTCCCTTTCATTTTTATTTCCCCCCCTGCTTTTTTTCGCTTTTCCTTTTTTCTTCTGTTTTTTTCCCTTCTTTCCTTCCTTTTTTTTCTTTCTTTCGTTTCTTTTTTTTTTTTACTCCCTTTTTTTTTTTTTTTCTTTTCCCTTTCCACTGACCTTTTTTTCTTTTTTCTCATATCACCCCCCTCCTTTCACCCATTGTCCCTTCTCCCATTTTAACCCCACCCTGTCTCCTGGGGGGTTGTTGTCATGGGTGGGGGGTGGGTTTCTCCTCCCTCCGCTTCCTATGGTTTTCTTTTCCTTTCTTTTCATTCTTTCTTTTTTTCCTTTTCCTTTTTTTGTTTTTTTCCATTCACTCTCCTTTTTTCCCCTCTTTTTTTTTATTTTTTTCTTCCCTTTTTTTCTTCTCTTTTATCTTTTTCCTTTTTCTCCCTTTTTTTTTTTTTTTCCCCTCCCTCTTTTTTTTCCCTTTTTCTCTTTTCTTTCCCCCCCTTCAGTTTTTCTGGTGGTTGGTCCCTGGGGTGTTCCCCTCTTGTTGGTTGTTTTTCCTTTCCTCTTTTTTTTTTTTTTTTCTTTCCTTTTTTTTTTCTTTTTTTCTTTTTTTTTTTTCCTTTTCACCCCACTTTTTTTTTTTTTTCTCTTTTCTTCTTTTTCCTTCTTTATTTCCTCCTTTTTCCTCTTTTTGTTTTTTTTCTTTTTTCGTTTTTTTTTTTTTTTTTTTTTTTTTCTTTTTTTTTTCCCCCCCTTCTCCCTTTCTTTTACCTTTTTTTTTTTCTTTTTTTCTCACTTTCCATTCCACTTTCACTTTCTTCTCCCATTCTCTCCCTTTTTTTCCTTCTCTTTTTTTTTTTCTCCCCCCTTCCAACATCTTTTTTTTTCCCCCCCCTTTTTTCATTTTCCCCCTTTATTTCTTTTTTTTACCCCATTTCTTTCTCTCTTTTTCCTTTTTTCTTCCTCCAATTTTTTCTCCTTTTTTCTTTAATTTTATTTTCCCTTTCTTTCCTTTTTTTTTCTCCTTCCTCTTTTTTTTTTTTTTTTTTCTTTTTTTTTTTTTTCCCCCCCCAACCACTTTTTTCTTTATTTCCTCTTCCTTTTTTTAGATCTCATTTTTTTCTTTTTTCCCTTCTCCCCCCTTTTTTCTCCACCTTTTTTTCTCATTTTTTCATCTTTTTCTTTTTTTTTCCTTATTTCCCTTTTTCTTTTTTTTTTTTCTTTTTCCTTTTTTGTTTTTTTCTTTTTCATTTCTTCACCATCCTTTTTTTTTTTTCAAGCTCTTTTTTTATTTTTCTTCAAACCCATTTTCTCATTTTTTTTTTCTTCCCTTCTTGCCCCCATTTTTCCCCCTCTTTTCTCTTTTCATTTTTTTCTCACACCCTCTCTTATTTTTTCTATCATTCATTTTCCCTCTGTTCCATTTTCCTTTCCCCTTTTTTCCTCCTTTCTTCTTTTTTTTTCCCCTTTTTTTTTTCTTTCCTTTCAATTTTTCCCCCCACACCCCATTTTTTTTTTTCCCCCCTTTTCTTTTCTTTTTCCTCTTTTTTCCCACATCCCTCTTCGTTATTTTTTTTTTTCCTTTTTATTTTCTTTTTATCCCCACTTTTCCTTCTTCTTTCCGCTCTTTTTTCACCCCCTCCTTTTCTTCTCTCCCATTTTATTTTCTCTTTTTTTCTTTTTTTTCCTTCTTTTCCTTAGTTCTTCCATTTTTTCTCACCCCTTTCCCCTTTTTTTTTTTCCCTTTTTCTTACCTGGTTCCCAATTTTTCCTTTCACCCTTTTCTCCTCTTTTTCCTTCAATTATTCCAACTGTTTTTTTCCCTCCGCATTCTTCTTCTTTTTCCTTTTTTTTTTTCTTTTTTTTTTTTTTTTTTTTTTTTCCTTTTTTTTTTTTTTTTTCTTTCCCTCTTCTTTTTCTTTCTTTTTCCCCCAGTTTTTTTTTATTTTTTTTTTTCCCAATGGTTCCCTTTTCCCCTCTTTTTTTTCTTCTCTCTTTTCCTTCCCTTTTCTTGTTATCCTATTAAGTTTCTCCCCTTTTTTATTTCACTCTTTTTTTTTCTCTCTCCTTTCTTCCATTTTTTTTCTTTCCTTTCCCCTTTCGATTCTTTTTTCCCTTTTTCCCATATCTTTTCAGCCCTTTTTTTCTTTGTTTTATTTTTTTCCTCTTCCCCCACTTTTTTTTTCTTCCTCTTTTTTTTTTTTATCCCTTTCCCCTTTTTTTTTTTGTTCTTTTTTCCCCCTCCCTCTTTTTTTATTTTTTTCATTTTTTTTTTTGTTTTTTTTCCCTTCCGTTTTTTCCCAACCATTTTTTTTCTTTTCTCTATTCTATGCTTTTCCACTTTTCCATCTTTTCTCCCCTTGTTTCTTTTTTTCTTCATTTTCTCCACCTATTCCTCCCTACTTTTTTCTGTTTTTTTTATTTTCGCCTTTTCTTTTTTTTTTTTTTCATTCACACATTTTCTTGTTTCCTTTTCTTTTTATGGGTCCTTTTTTTTTTTTCTTTTTTCCCTCCTTTTTTTTTTTCTTTTATTCTAGTTTTTTTTTTTTTTTTTTTCTTTTTTTATTTATTTTAAACTAGGATTGAGGGGAGGGTGAACTAGAATTACATCGGGCAAACAGGTCAGTTAGGGGTCAGACATTAACCACTTCAGCCCCGGACCAATTGGCAGCCAAAGGACCAGGCCCCTTTTTGCAATTCGGCACTGCGTCGCTTTAACTAACAATTGCGCGGTCATGCGACGTGGCTCCAAAACAAAATTGGCGTCCTTTTTTTCCCACAAATAGAGCTTTCTTTTGGTGGTATTTGATCGCCCCTGCGGTTTTTATTTTTTGCGCTATAAACAAAAATAGAGCGACAATTTTGAAATAAATGCAATATTTTTTACTTTTTGCTATAATAAATATCCCCAAAAAATATATAAAAAAAACATTTTTTTTCCTCAGTTTAGGCTGATACGTATTCTTCTACATATTTTTGGTAAAGAAAATCGCAATTAGCGATTATTGATTAGTTTGCGCAAAAGTTATAGCGTTTACAAAATAGGGGATAGTTTTATAGCATTTTTATTAATATTTTTTTTTTATTAGTAATGGCGGCGATCAGCGATTTTTATTGTGACTGCGACATTTTGGCGGACACATCGGACATTTTTGACACATTTTTGGGACATTTGTCATTTATACAGCAATCACTGCTATTTAAATAGCACTGATTTCTATGTAAATGACAGTTGTAGTTAGGGGGTTAACCACTAGGGGGCGGGGAGGAGTCAGTGTGACGTGTTGTGTTTTTTTTTTACAGTAGGGGGGCGTGGCTGTACGTCTGACGTCATTGATCGGTGTTCCCGATGACAGGGAACCGCCGATCACTGACAGTCAGTGTAGGAAGCGCGGGGAGAGGTTTGTTTACATAGACCTCTCCCCGTTCTTCAGCTCCGTAACCCGATCGCGGGATACCAGCGGCGATCGGGTCCGCTGGTCCCGCGGCCGTGGTCACGGAGCTCCCGACCGGGTCGTGCGCGCGCCGCTGGCGGCGCGCGCGCGCCCCCCGGGCAGGCAAATTAAAGGGGACGTACAGGTACGTGCTTTTGCCTGCCCGTGCCATTCTGTTGATGTATATCTACAGGAGGCGGTCGGGAAGCGGTTAATGGAGGGTGGAATGGGGATAGATGGGGGATGGTTATGGCAGGTGACAAGAAAGTTCCCATGTTGCAAACAGCCATTGGAAACTATAGTGCCATTTGTACTACTAAAAATTATATGAGAAACACCAGAGCAAAATGTAATAATGCATTAAAGTGTTTGTTCACCAATTCCAGAAGTCTGCCAAGCAAAATAGGTGAGTTGGATGCTCTGGTGCATGAGGAGAGCTATGATGTAATCGGTATTGCTGAAACTTGGCTTCAATCTTCACATGCCTGGGCTATTAATATTCCTGGCTATGCACTCTTTCAGAGAGACAGGGTAAAAAGGAAGGTGGCGGGGTCTGCCTCTATGTGAGAAGTGATCTCAAAGCAAGTGTGAAAGAGGACCTGGTTGATGGAGAGTGTGATGTGTCTGAAGCATTATGGGTGGAACTGCATATAGATGTGCGTAGTTCAAAGTTAATCATTGGATTTTGTTATAGACCACCCAATGTTAACGAGGAGGTGGAGACTCAGCTACTTGCACAGATGGAAAGGGCTTCAAGGGCTGGGATGGTGATAATAATGGGGGATTTTAACTACCCAGAAATTGACTGGAGTAATAGCACTGCTGGGACAGTTAAAGGGCAAAAAAGTATAAACCTATTACAGGACAATTTTATGGTCCAGTTTATTGAGGCCCCAACTAGGAATGATGCTCTCCTGAATCTGGTAATCTCAAACCATGCAGAGATTATTACTAATGTTCAGATAAAGGAACACCTGGGTAGCAGTGATCATAACATGATTACATTATATGATGTTAGCTGTAAGCAAGAAATACATACAGGAAAGATAAAAACGCTCAACTTCAAAAGAGCAAATTTTCCAAGGATGAGGGCTGCTCTCCAGGACTTGGACTGGGAGGGAATATTGGCATCAATGAGCACAGAACAGAAATGGGAATTCTTCAAAAAGACTGCTTGGGACCTCACTGAAAAGTATATTCCCATGGGCAATAAGTTTAAAAAGGCTTAAAATAAAACCTATGTGGCTCACTGTCAAAGTTAAAAAAGCTATAAACAATAAGAAAGGAGCTTTTAAAAAATATAAAAATGAAGGAACACTAGTGTTGTTTAAATGTTACAAAGAATTTAACAGAATATGTAAAAAGGTAATCAAGGATGCAAAAATTCAAAACGAATGACAGATTGCAAAAGATAGTAGGACAAACCCAAAAAAATTCTTCAAATATATTAATAGTAAAAAGGTCAGGTCTGAGCATGTAGGCCCTTTACAAAATAATCTAGAGTGGGTGACTGGGGACAAAGAGAAGGCTAATTTATTAAATTAGCTCATGTCCATAATGGGGGTGGTATTGACACAGCCCCAAATCCACAATGGTTCAAAAGTTATATGGTCCAGAAATATTTAGACAGAATAAAAATGGATAAAGCACCTGGACCAGATGGCATCCACCCACGGATCCTAAAAGAATTGAGCTTTGTAATTTCAAAGCCATTGTATTTAATTTTTATGGACTCATTAATGATGGGAATAGTACCACTGGATTAGCGCAGGGTGAACGTGGTGCCTATATTTAAAAAGGGAACAAAGTCTTTACCAAGTAACTATAGACCTGTTAGTTTAACTTCTCTAGTCGGGAAGATACTGGAGCGTTTAATAAAAGAC
This sequence comes from Lithobates sylvaticus, assembly GCA_028564925.1. Taxonomy (NCBI): domain Eukaryota; kingdom Metazoa; phylum Chordata; class Amphibia; order Anura; family Ranidae; genus Lithobates; species Lithobates sylvaticus. The sequence goes on along the minus strand of CM053029.1, from coordinate 311,111,656 downwards.
CACATAGACGAGTTCTTGCTGGAAAAAAACATTTTAAGCAACAGACAGCATGGATTCATGAAAGACAGAAGTTGTCAGACAAACCTGATTTCTTTTTATGAAGAGGTAAGTAAACCCTTGGACAAAGGCAAGGCTGTGGACGTGGTATACTTGGACTTTGCAAAAGCGTTCGATACAGTTCCCCACACACGGCTCATGTGTAAGGTAAGGTCTACAGGCTTGGAAATATCAGTTTGTAAATGGATAGAAAACTGGCTAAATGACAGAATTCAGAGAGTAGTGGTTAATGATTCTTACTCTGAATGGTCTAAGGTTATCAGTGGTGTACCCCAAGGTTCAGTGCTGGGACCCTTACTTTTTAATATCTTTATAAATGATATTGGGTCTGGGATCAAAAGTAACATTTCTGTCTTTGCAGATGACACCAAGCTATGCAGTGGAATAACGTCCTTACAGGAGGTCTCCAATTTACAAGCCAACATCAATGCTCTGTCTAATTGGGCGACTAAGTGGCAGATGAGGTTTAATGTTGATAAATGTAAAGTTATGCACTTGGGGGCTAAGAATATGCATGCATCATACATGCTAGGGGGAGTACAACTGGGGGAATCCGTAGTGGAGAAGGATCTTGGGGTTTTGGTAGATCATAAGCGCAATAATAGCATGCAATGCCAAGCTGCGGTTTCCAAAGCGAGCAAAGTCCTTTCTTGTATTAAGAGAGGTATGGACTCCAGGAGAGAGATATCATTTTGCCCCTGTTCAAATCATTAGTAAGACCTCATCTGGAATATGCAGTTCAGTTTTGGGCACCAGTTCTCAAAAAGGATATCGGGGAACTGGAGAAAGTGCAGAGAAGGGCAACCAAACTGATAAGAGGCATGGAGGAACTCAGCTATGAGGAAAGATTAGAGGAACTGAATTTATTCACTCTTGAGAAGAGGAGAATAAGGGGGGATATGATCAACATGTTCAAATATATAAGGGGTCCATATAGTGAACTGGGTGTTGAGTTATTCACTTTACGGTCAACACAGAGGACAAGGGGGCACTTTACGTCTGGAGGAAAAGAGATTTCATCTCCAAATACGGAAAGGTTTCTTCACAGTAATGCCCCGTACACAGTCAGAATTTTCCGACGGAAAATCCGTGTGGGGGCTCCATCGGACTTTGTCCTGCTCTCCGGAAAGCTGTGAAAATGTGGAATAGACTCCCTCCAGAGGTGGTTCTGGCTAACTCAGTAGTTTGCTTTAAGAAAGGCCTGGATACTTTCCTAAATGTACATAATATAACTGGGTACTAACATTTATAGGTAAAGTTGATCCAGGGAAAATCCGATTGCCTCTTGGGGATCAGGAAGGATTTTTTTCCCCAGCTGTAGCAGATTGGAGCATCTTTTTTTTTTTTTGCCCCTGCTGTAGAAGATTGGAGCATGCTCTGCTGGACTTGTGTCTTTTTTTGGCTTTGTTATCCTCACAATTCCTCTGGATCAACTGTGGGGTATAGAATTGGGTATATTGGATTGTACGATATATTGTGAATATCTCCTAAACTTGTACAGTTTAGGAGATATTCAGAGTGCATGCAGCCGATGACATCATTGATGCTTGTGCTCTGAAGGTCCGTCTTACTGTGCCGGACCTTCAGAGCCCGTGCCAGAAACGGTGGCTCCCGCACGCTTGCAGGACTTGTGTCTTTTTTGAACAGCCTAGCTAGTATTTCATAATGTGCTAGCACTGCAGGTGTTTTTGTTTTTCTTGAACATCTGCGGTTTACAACCTTACGTAAAAGCGGTAACTAGTGCGCTCAACCAAGGTGAAACTATGGTTAACAATAAATATATGGGGAAAGCAGCCAACATATAAGTGATCTCACACTGAAATAGAAAAATATAATGGGGGGTATGTGGCGCTAACCCCTACATAAATTATCTCTAAAATCTCCTATAAGATTTTCCAAAAGATGGGTTACCTTCAGGTATTGCAGGGTTAAATCAACATAAATATATGCAAACAGCAAAAATACATACATAAAACATCATAAACTTTCAATAAAATATGGATAAAATAGTGAATATGTGCAATGTAAGTGACCAATAAGTATGGCTAATAAAAACGTGCTAAAATAAAATCAATCATTGATGACGATAAAAATAATTCAATATAAATTGCAATAAAAATGTGATGTGAGGTCTAAAAACAATAAGAAGGAAATGCCTTCTGTGGACCAATAATGAAATGAATCTAAAGTGCACAGTGCAACGTGCAAAGAACGTGAAATAAAGGACCAAACAATGGTCACGTGCGAAGAAATAAATATATAAATAAAGGTGCATCAAATCCAAATAATGCAGCAGAGTGACTATATAACTATAATGGGCTGAATCACTAACGGGAAAATAAATATAACTAATCCAGTAATGGATAAATAAAATCCAGAAAAGAGATAAATGACGTGGTGCACTACAAATCCCAGCTTGTAGTGAAGAATTGCACAGAAGCAGCGACAGGGTAAAAAATACCCACATAGTACGTATTGGTAATGAACTTATTTAGTAAGTGCAAAGCAGAAGAAAGTTCCAGATAGCTAAATAAAGCAAAGTTCAGTGTAATCCCATGCAGATGGAGAAAGTGCTCCGTGGCGTTTTCAGGGGTGCACCCCACTGTTTCCCCCAGCCTCTCACCTCTAGCAATGGCCCCAACAGGCCTAGTAAAGCATAGACCCTCTGGGTGGTGATCCTGGTAATCCTGGTAGATATCCTGGTTACCTTCGCCTTCCTATAGGTTCCTATGGCTCCTCCTGCCTGTCCCCTTACTATGTCCAAACGGCACTCCAGAGGAAAGGAATCACTCCCAGTGTGTTTATCTGCCTCAGTATAACGTCCTCCATGAGCTCCCGAACCCCTCCTTTTCCTCTACGTTTCTCTTACAAAGCACTTCACCTACTTTGGCTACTGTTTGATACAGCCGTGGTTCTTAACCTCAGTCCTCAAAAATGAAGGTAACCCATCTTTTGGAAAATCCTATAGGAGATTTTAGAGATAATTTATGTAGAGGTTAGCACCACATACCCCCCATTATATTTTGCGGTTTACAACCGCTTTAAATGCCTGGGAGTGAAACATACACTAGCTATAGACAGTTTTCTTTTCTTCAGCCAGCGGGCTGAACAAAAAACATTAACACATTCCTCCATCCACACAATGAGGTAGATGGAGGACTCCCCACCACACTGGGATATTGTATCCTGAGAGCGGGACCCGCCATACTCAGAGTACACTGATCCGTGGTTGTAGTCAATTGGCTGTGATTTCTGTTGACCAGGGATAGCCACACACTGAAGAGAATTTAGCAGGTCCATACTTAATTAGCAGAATTTCATCAGTAAATGACCACCTACAACTCTCTCTACAAGGAACATTTTTTACCCTTATTCCTTGTTCATGTTCTACTTTTATAACTGATGAACTGAGATGGAGAAACTGTGGTTAGTACCAGTCTATTCTAATTCCATGTTGCGGAACAATAATGCAATAGTAGGATCATTAAAACTATTTCACACCATGGAATTTATTAAAAACATCTGCCTGTGTAAAACAATGCTCTTCTATGACATTAAAAGTGCTTCTCATGACCAGTCTGAGCTTACAAATGTCTCAACCATGGATGACTAAGGTCTTATTCCAATTTGGACAACTGATAGATGACAAAACTAAATCCCTGGAATTCATAAAGACTGGCACAGACAGATTTTGCTAAATTGTCTCTCATGTGTCCTAAAAGTGGTGCAGTAAGCACCAAGTTCATGTACCTGCCTAGACCTTGCACTTGAATTTGGTACCACTTTTAGAATGCATACAAGACATTTGCAAAATCTGCATCAGTTGCTTTCTGTATGCCGGAAGAGAGTTGGTCTTAATTAGCTCCTCTTTCGTAATATAGGAACTTGTCTGTTACATAGTTACATAGTTAATCAGGTTGAAAAAAGACACAAGTCCATCTAGTTCAACTATAAAAATATGGTGCATTGAATGTAAAAGTGGTGCATTTTAGAACTACCTGAATTTGGTGTTCAAATTGCTGTCAGAACCAAAATAGTTGCAGATGCCTCATGAATTTGGGGGAAAACAGTAACGAGTAGGATTAATGCCAAAAAAAGGATGCAGCAGCTTTATTGAATCCACCCAAATTGTTTTTTGGAACTCCAAACGAGTTTTACCTACCCAAAACAAGCATTTTATGAATAACCACAAATCTGGCATTGCATTCTCCAACACATTACAATTAACTACATTAACCCCATTTAAATAAATATGCCTATCCACTCCTTCTCTTGAAATCTTAGTTTGTGATATCTATAAAATATAAACATTCCAACAAATGGAAAACATTCATGCTGAAATAGAAGATCTTGGAAGAAGTGCTACCTCTGGAATGATGACAAATAATATGGTCACAAGTCACTTAAAGTTTCAGCTACTAGATTTGGATCTTGGTACATACCAAAAACAGTTTTTGAGGCTTTTATTGTATTGTGCTAGGAAGACTATACTCCAGTGGATTCATATCGATTTCATCCACATTAATTTCTGCAAAAAGTCAATTAATCAAATTCTGCCACTTTACTAATTTATGAAGCAAGAGGATGTCCACGAAAATTGGACAAAATCTGGGGCCAGTGGGTTAATCTTTTTTACACCTGCAAACTGACAGATACCTAATTCATTGATGTATTGTTAAGGTGCGGGGCACACATTCATGTATTCTTTCTTTTACCACCATCTAGAACGGAAGCACATAATCATTTGGTAGAACTGTCTTTTATTTTACAATATGTATACATAAGGGCATGTAGACATTGGTTGTTCAAATTATGAGTGGACTTTCTGGTTCACTAAGTTTTTTTATTTTTTTTATTTCTCAGGTTCGTATTGTAGTGACTGACTGATATTTTTATTCCTCTTACAAGCCCTGATGTAATGCCTCCTATAGATTGCTCATCTATGTAAATTCTTTGTAAACACATCCTGTATAATTGATGTGTTGTAATTGCTGCATTTGTTTAATGCGGGTAATTTTTCAATAAAACGCAGTATAAAAAAAAAAGAGATGGATCTACATTACAAAAAATACTCTACATTATGAAAACCAATATAAAATTCTTATCATTGGTACTAAACCACAGTTTATTCCCACTGATAAAACCATATTGGGGAACTGTACATGCCTTGATTTACAGTGTGTTTGACACCTGGATCCCCTTCTCCCTCAAAATCTTTTGGCCCTACCCCCAAAGAGTATGTCCAAACCATTAAAACAAATTATCCACACATCCTACAGTGGTAAGATGCCCTATGGCCCTCAAATGGAAATGCACAGAAACCTAATCTAATCTAATCTAAAACTGTTTATGAGCCTATAATGAGCTCACCAGCTGCAACAGGAGAGAGTTTATACAGCGCATTTGCAGGACTACGATCCCTCCCATGGCACTAGGGGGTGCTGACCCCAGTCTCTGCTCCATCCCTGCAATAATTCAAGACAGAACCATTACAGGCTGCAGAGGTTTATAATGCTGTGCTGCTATACCCCTATTGGACAGCATAGTATGCGTTTTGATAAAGATGAACATACACTTTAACTGTTAGAAAAATGGACCATTTATAGAACTATTGAAACATACATAAAAAATGCTAATGTATACTTTAGTAAGGCATATACAATTTAGTACAAATACATTTTCTAAAAGCACACAGGCACTATAAAGTAGAGTAGAAGCAATAAACAGACATTTTTGGCAGCTAATAGTCTTCAAGTGAAATACTGTTTATTTAGTTCCTGCCAAGAAAGCATTGTGTCTTGCTCCCAGAAGCCGCTGACTCTACAAACAGAATCAATAGGTAGTGCAGTAAAATACCACCTGTGTTCATGACCCTTAGTAGATGGGTGAGGAGGAGTCTATGAAGACTTCCTCTTTTACATTTTCTGGAAACCATACATTTCTGAATAGGTATTAACATTGTGCGAGAAGACAGTCACAGAAAAGGAATTGTGTATTTACCACACCCTCTTTTTATCATGTGTAGAAGGGCCTTCCCTTAGGTCTCTGTTGCAGACCTTCACTGGTCTGGTGAAATTGTTGTCACTCGGAGTGGTAGGTGTCCTGGTGATATCTGTCAGCAATAATAAAACTGACACATGTTCTAATCTGTAAGGGCACTTTTACACTGAAGCGCGGGGGCATCAGCAGTAAAACACCGCTAGTTTTAGCGGTGCTTTACTGTAGTTTTAGAGGTGCTTTTCGGACGCTAGTGGTGAGCTTTTAACCCCCGCTAGAGGCTGAGCAAAGGGTTAAAAGTGCCCGCAAAGCACCCACAGGCACTTCGGCGGCATTGATTTCAATGGGCAGGGGCGCTCAAAAATGCTGCTTGCAGGACTTTTTTTAATGTCCCGCAAGCGCACCGCTTCAGTGTGAAAGCGCTTTACAGGAACTTTGCAGGCGCTATTTTTAGCGCTATGGCACCTATAAAGTGCCTCAGTGTGAAAGTAGCCTAAAGCCCCATACACACAAGCGGATTTTCCATCGGAAAAAACTTGGATAGTTTTTCCGACGGAATTCCGCTCAAGCTTGGCTTGCATACACACGGTCACACAAAAGTTCTATGAACTTTCGACCGTCAAGAACGCCGTGACGTACAACACTATGACAAGCTGAGAAAATGAAGTTCAATGCTTTCGAGCATGCGTCAAATTGTTTCCGAGCATGCGTAGGAATTTTGCGCGTCGGAATTTGTACAGATGATCGGAATTTCGGATCAGAACTTGCTCTCGAGAACTTGTTCTAGAGAACATGCTCTCAATCTTTTGCTGGCTGGAATTTCACCAGCAAAAGTCTGATGGAGCATACACACGGTCGGAATTTCCGACCAAAAGCTCTCATCAGACTTTTGCTGGCGGAATTTCTGATCGTGTGTACGGGGCATAAGAGCAAAGAAAAAATAGGATACACTATCACGCAAAAGTGACAGTTAGAACAAACCATTATACTGACCACGGTGCTTGCAACAGTCATCTTTATATTTATACATCTGAAAACTTTTTTCCAAAAAAAAAGTAACTGATTAAAAAGAGATTTGTTTGTCATTTTTAATGTCCATATAAAAGTACGTGTCCATCTAAAGCTACCCTGTACAAAGGGCTGCTGCGTGATTTCATTGCAGAATGAACAGAGTGTCAACTTGTTAAAGGACCAGGATCTACTGGCAGAATAAACAGAAAATAAAACTATGTTACAGAGGGACTCCGAAAAAACTAAATTGCTCTGTTAATGCAAGTGACAGACTGCATCATACATGCATTATACGTATGTACTTTTCTTTATTCTTTGTTATAGGTGTCTGAATAGAATGGTGGGGAAGCAGAGAAAAGGTATCAACTGCTTATGGTACATCAATAAATCATACCTTTAAAGCAATATTGAAGTCTTGCTTTTTTTTTTTTTTTTAAATAACAAACATATTATACTTACCTGCTCTGTGCAATGCACAGAGCAGCCCGCATCCTCCTCTTCTCAGGGCCCATGCTATTGCTCCTGGCCCTTCCTTCCTGCTGGGTGTCCCTGCAGCAAGAAGCTCTGTGTGTCCATTCACACAATAAGCTGCTGCTCGGACCCACCCCCTCTGTCTCCTGATTGTCTCCCGCTGCTGCCAAAATCCAATCAGGAGTGCGAGTCCCCAGAGAGGCTCTCGTGGACATCGCTGGTTCGAGAGGGGGCTCAGGTAAGTATTAGGGAGGCTGGGGGGGGGGGCTGCTGCACAGAGAAGGTTTTTTTTTTTACCTTCATGCATAGAATACATGAAGGTAAAAAACCTTGTGCCTTTACAACCACTTTAATGTACATATGTAGGAGATTGTTTGTCAAGTGGATATTTATGGATTGTTCTATGTGCCCTTTTCTTTGCCCTTCAACTAAAACAGCAAGGGTAATGCCCCGTACACACGAGAGGAAATTCCACCAGCAAAAGTCTAATGAGAGCTTTTGGTCCGAAAATGCGACCGTGTGTCTGCACCATTGGACTTTTGATGGCGGAATTCCAGCCAGCAAAAGATTGAGAGCAGGTTCTCAATTTTTCGGTCGGAAAAAGTTCAGACGCACAAAATTCCTACGCATGCTCGGAAACAATTTGATGCATGCTCGAAAGCATTGAACTTCATTTTCTCGGCTTGTCGTAGTGTTGTATGTCACCGCGTTCTTGGCGGTGGAAAGTTCAGCAAACTTTTCTGTGACCGCGTGTATGCAAGCCAAGCTTGAGCGGAATACCGTCGGACAAACCATCCAAGATTTTTCCAATGGAAAGTCCACTCGTGTGTACGCAGCATTATTCTTTAGTTGAGCTGTCCTTTTAGACTGTATAAATGTCCAAAACAAAGGTGCGCCAAAACCAAAGCATTTAAAAGGCATACCTACTTCCCATTATGCCGTCCATGTCCTTTTTCCATTGGTCCCTCCCCACCACAGCCCCTGTGGGGAACTGTAGGTATGGACTGCTTTGTGGTATAAGTTATATTTGATGATAATTTCTGGATTTCTAAATTCTTTTGAGTCCATATTTAACTGCACAAAATAAATAATAGTTTTTTTACTTCCATCACAAGCATTTTCTAATATTTTCAAAGTGAAAAGAACGTCAAGCCTACTGTCAGCGGTAAATATGTAATGAACTAGCTTTTTTGTATTATTGCTGCATTACTTCAGTTACATATTAGTTATCCAGCTGTATATAAAACATTGCTGCAGTGTGGAGTCTGATGTTTCAAGCACACAAGAAAATTTAATGGAAAAAAATAAAAAAACCCACACACATACAGTTAAATTAGATGCAAAATGTTCAGGCTCACACACTGACACGCAAGCCGCAAAGTGCAGATAGAAGCAGAAATCATTATTTGGGGTGAGATGGGTTAGCAGCTGACACAAGAAACTCGTCTGCATTTAATGTATGTTGTAACACACTGAGCAATTTGCATCTCATTTTACCATAATGACTGTATTTATTCCTATTTTGTGTTTTCCAGAAGGTGGGGTCTGCCATATCGACCCAAGCCGTTAGCCTTTTGCATTTTCTTGTTATTTAATGCTATATTCATTGCCTTCGGAGTTGAAAAAGTATTGATTTTTTTTGTGGAGCTATTTTTAATATTTTATACCTACATTGTGAAGTATTTAATGCCTAGGGATGTTATCTAAAGTAACTTTTCTTTACACTAAAAATAAGAGAGATTTTGTAAACAAGTGTGTTCTATGCTGCTATCTGTGCAAAGAGAATTATGTAGGCTGCATCTGCTCACCTCTTCTAAAAAAGTTGGATGCCTATATATTTTAATGATCCTCATTACTTTCTGAGTCTGTGATCTTAATCATACAGGTAAGGCGTTGTGACTTCACTTACTGTATACTTGTTTTAGGTAAGTGACTATTAACATGACAGCTATGTAAGGAGGTGGGACCTACTTTAATGTTGTTGGAGCTGCAGGTTTGTAAGTTCTTGGTGAAATATTTCAAATGCCCTCCATCATCCTTGTGGAAATATGTTTTGGGGTTGTCACTCACTGTGCTTGGTTATTGCAGTGTAGCGCTCACCCCCGTAGGGGCCGCTGGAAATAACCCAAGTCTCCCTTACCTGTTCAGAGGCTGCCAGACCCAGGTAGTAGTAGACATGTGCAATTCGTTTTGTTTTTTTTTCGTTTTTTCTGTTTTTTTCGTTATTTTCGTTCGTTCGTTTTCGTACGAATGAACGAACGATTCGCTAAAAATGTTAACGAATAACGAATCGTTCGAATCGAACGAATCCGAAAATAACGAAAATCCGAAAAAAACAAACTAGAAACAACGAATGTACGAATGAAGAAAATCCGAAAAATGAAAACGGGAACAACGGAAATGAAAATGAACGAAAAAATTTGTACATTCGTAACTTTTTTTTTGTTGAATTGGTAATTTTTTGTGTCCCTTACAATGGTGCTGCTTAACGTGCTTCGAATAGATTGAACGAAAAAATTCGTACATTCGTAACTTTTTTTAAAAAAAAAAACGAATGTACGAATCGTTACGAATATGAACACCGACGACTTACGAATGTACGAATCGTTACGAATACGAACACCGACGACTTACGAATTTACGAATCGTTACGAATCGACGGAAACGAAAAAAACGAAACGAAAATAAACAAATTTTTTTGTTGTGCACATGTCTAGGTAGTAGTTCCAGAGCACACACACACAGGCACAATCTAGGGAATTTATTTTGGTAATAATTGAACAGCAGAGAAGGATGAGTGTGCAGGGTACTCCAAAAATGTCATCAGGCACAGGACAGATTGTCAAACAAAAATCCTTTAGCATCAGCCTTAATTGCTGGAGGTGGACAGCCAGTCAGTCCAATCTGAGGCTCGGTAAAAGCAGTCACAGTCCTTGTAGCAAGCTCTGGCACAGGGGCGTAACTATAGGGGGTGCAGCAGTTGCGAGCGCAACCGGGCCCTGTGCTGCAAGGGGCCCATGCCGGCCCCTCTACATATGGCCGGTGGCAGCATAGGCGGTTAGGCACTGGGCGCACGGGTGGCTGGAGGTGGGGGGTGACTAGCAGAGCTCCAGGCTTGACTACCGCACTGGCTGCTCTTTAGTTGTGCATTCCCCACACATCCTGTGTCCTCTGCCGCTCCTCCGGGTCCCCCTCTCCAGCTCCATGCAGTGCTGCTCAGTCCGGTGTCTGTCCTCCCCAGTCCAGCCCCCTGAGTCCGGCTCACACTGCACTGCATGCTTCACCCGGGCAAACAAACTTTAAGCACACAGATGCAGTGCAGCCCTATGAGAGCCGGCTACCCAAAGGACACCGCAGGCTTGTCTGCCAGCACCCCCCTTCCTCCCCGTCATACACAGATGTTGACAGGTCTTTCTGGGAGATATGTCCCCTAAGGACAGGGACCCCATCTCCCCTGGGGACAGGGCCCCGTTCTCCCTAAAGGACAGGGACCCCATTTCCCTTGGGGACAAGGACCCCATCTCCTCTGGGGACAGAGCCAACTTCTCCCCAGAGGACAAGGACCCAATCTCTCCTGGGGACAGGGCAGACTTCTCCCCAGAGGGCAGGGTCCCAATTTCCCTTTCCCTTCTTCCTCTTTGTCTCAAAGGTGTAACATCATAGGTCTGTTTAGACCTCTGATATCTCACCAAAGTCCCCCAACGGGACTCCTAAAAAATAATAAAAAAAACTGCTGATACCAGTGGTGGAACTACAGGGCTCACAAAAGTCGTACCTGTGACCGAGCCCTGGAGTTCCACCACCAGACTCGGAGGGAAGGGCCTCGGCTGGGGTTCAGGGGGGCCCTTCATGGTTTCTAGTTCTAGTTACACCCCTGCTCTGGCATCTAACCTCCAAAGCACAGGTACACATTGAGTCCTAAGCAAAGGGTTCCGCTCATAATTATTACAATGACAGCAGTCTCCATTAAGCTTCTATGTGACACTCTTCATTGAAAAGGGGTCCTTCCCCAGCCTAGCTCCCTAAGATAGTGTCCTCCAGCAAATATCTTTAAAGTGATTGTAAACTCTTTTTATTTAAAATAACAAACAGGTTTATACTTACCTCCATTGCACAGACCGGCCCCAGGCATACCTGCCCTTAATCTATCTATTATTATATATGTGGTCCAACTTTGGCAACTCTCAAATTATAGCATTCAGACTGCAGTACACTAAGGTGCCATGATGTGGCCTCTGCAGCTTAAGCATGTATTTAGGAATGTGTGCAAACAAAACGCCTTTTTTTAACATGAACTGTTATGCCTCGTACACACGGTCGGATATTCCGATGGAAAAAGTCTGATCGGATTATGTTGTCGGAAAATCCGATCGCGTGTGGGCTATAGCGGGCTTTTTCCGTCGGAATTTCCGACGGAAAAAATTTGAGAGCAGGATCTAAAATTTTCCAATAACAAGATCCGATTAGACTTTTTCCGATCGTGTGTAGAGAATTCCGAAGCACAAAGTGCCACGCATGTGCAGAAGAAATTTGGAGACGAAAGCTATTGGCTACTGGCCTCTACATAGTCCCGTCGTACATTTTATACGTCACCTGGTTCAGAACGATCAGATTTTCCGACAACTTTGTCCGACCGTGTGTATGCAACACAAGTTTCGGACAAAATCCGTCTAAAAAAATCAGACGGTTTTTGTGGTCAGAATGTCCTACCGTGTGTACGGGGCATTAGACAGGGCCAATTTGTTCTTTTGCAGGCTGGCTGGTAAGTGAGCTGGGAATTTTTGTTTGTTGTCTTATGACATGTGTCGCTCTTCCATGTGCTCCTTACTATAGAAGTCCAGTTATAGGTTAGGGTGGTTGTCATTTTTGTGTATAGTGGTGAATTGGTGCTGAGGCGCACTGGATACCTTCACTACCATTGTGTTATTGCTGGGAGTCCAGTGCGTCCTTATACCTTTAACCGGTTTCCGACCGGCGCACAACGATATAGGTCGGCAGAATGGCACGGACAGGCAGGAGGGCGTATATATAAGTCCCTCCTTAATGCTGTCCGTGCCATCGGGAGCGGCGCGCTCCCGCGCCGGTCGGGACCCCCGTGAGGCCGGTCGCGGGTCCCGCAGACTCGATCGCCGCGGGGACACCCGCGATTGTCTCACGGGAAGGCTGAACGGGGAGATGCGGAAATACACAGCATCTCCCCGTTCTGCCTAGCAACTAGTGACGCCGATCTCTGCTCCCTGTGATTGGAGCAGAGATCAGCATTCACTAGCTGACAGCCACGCCCCCCCCCCACAGTAAGAAACACACCCCTAGGCATACTTAACCCCTTCACTGCCCCTTGTGGTTAACCCATTCACTGCCAGTATCATTTATACAGGAATCAATGCATTTAAATAGCATTGATTGCTGTATAAATGACAATGGTCCCAAAAATGTGTCAAAAATGTCCGATGTGTCCGCCATAATGTCGCAGTCACCATAAAAATCGCTGATCGCTGCCATTACTAATAAAAAAAAAAATTATTAATAAAAATGCTATAAAACTATCCCCTATTTTGTAAACGCTATAACTTCTGCGCAAACCAATCAATAATCGCTTATTGCGATTTTTTTTTACCAAAAATATGTAGAAGAATACGTATCGGCCTAAACTGAGGAAAAAAAATGTTTTTTTATATATTTTTTGGGGATATTTATTATAGCAAAAAATAAAAAAGAATGCGTTTTTTTCAAAATTGTCGCACTTTTTTGTTTATAGCACAAAAAATAAAAACCTCAGGGGCGATCAAATACCACCAAAAGAAAGCTCTATTTGTGGGAAAAAAAGGACGTCAATTTTGTTTGTGAGCCACGTCACACGACCGCGCAATTGTCAGTTAAAGCGACGCAGTGCCGAATCGCAAAAAGGGGCCTGGTCCTTTGGCTGCAAATTGGTCCGGTCTGAAAGTGGTTAAGAGGCAGTGGGCTGCCATCAGGCATACCTTTTTTATATAGGGGATAAAATAAGGATTGAACACATTACCATTTTTCTAGGTAAATATATTTATAAAGAATGCTAGTGACATGACATTTTCACCACATGTCGGTAATAACCCATGCAATCTGTACATACAAATAAACCAAAACAAATACGTTCAGAAATTAAGATATGTGTAATAAAATTGAATGATACAAAAAAGTATTGAACATGCTAACTGAAATGTATTTAAAGTATTTAATTCAAAGTCCTTTGTTGGTAATGACAGCTTCAAGATGCTCCTTGCTCCTGTATGAAGAAACTAGTTGCTTGCATTGCTCAGGTGTGATTTTGGCCCATTCTTCCACACAAACAGTCTTCAAATCTTAAAGGTTCTGTGGGCCTCCTCTATGAACTCTGATCTTTAGTTCTTTCCATAGATTTTCTATTGGATTCGAGTCAAATGATTGGCTGTACCATTCTAGCAGCTTTATTTTCTTTCTTTGAAACCAGTTGAGAGTTTCCCTGGCTTTGTGTTTGGGATCATTGTCTTGCTGAAATGTCCACCCTCGTTTCATCTTCATCATCCTGGTAGATGGCAGCAGATTTTTATAAAGAATGTCTTGGCACATTTTTTTTTCGTCCTTCCTTCAACGGCATGAAGTTTGCCAGTACCGTATGCTGAAAACCAGCCCCACACCATGATGTTCCCACCTCCAAACTTCACTGTTAGTATGGTGTTTTTGGGGTGATGTGCAGTGCCATTTGACTTGC
>CM053029.1:311045379-311096920 GCA_028564925.1 Lithobates sylvaticus | reverse complement strand
ACCCCTACCATTTTACAAAAAAAGTGTGAAAATGGTAAAAATAAAATGACACGGCTTGGGGACAAGTTCTTTATTAAAAAAATAAAAAAATATAAATACCCCACGTAGTCTTCTTCTTCTTCTCTTGCTCTGCCAATGGACCGAAAAAAAATAACCCTGCACGCCGCCACCGATCCGCCTCCATGGGAGGCAACCGCCGTAATGACCATCCTCTCAGGTGACAGCTCTTTTATAACTGAGGACGGGGCCACACAGTGACATCGCTGGGTGACCCCCGCCCCCCTCTGACGCACAGGCTCATCCCTACATTTAAGTGTAAATGTGAAATCTGAGGTCTTTTTGACACCAGATCTCACATTTAAGAGGTCCTGTCATGCTTTTTTTAGGACTAAAAGGGACCCAATTTTTTTTTTTTTAAAAGGACAATGTAAAAATAAAAAGTTAAATAAATAAGAAAAAAAAAATTAAAATGGCCCGTACCGCCGAGCTAGCGCGCAGAAGCGAATGTATATGTAACTCGCGCCCGCATATGAAAATTGTGTTTAAACCACACATGTGAGCAAAAGACCTACTCTGTAATCCAAAACTGGTAACCTGTAGAAATTTTTAAACGTCGCCTATGGAGGCTTTTAAGGGTCAAAGTTTGTTGCCATTTCAAGCGCAATTTTGAAGCATGATATGTGTATCAATTTACTCGGTGTTACATTATCTTTAAAAAAAAAAAAATGGGCTAACTTTACTGTTGTCTTATTTTTTTAATTAAAAAAAGTGTATTGTTTCCAAAAGAATTGCGCTTGTAGGACCGCTGCACAAATATGGTGTGACATAAAGTATTGCAACAACCGCCACGACTAGGCTCTTAAAGGGCCAAGTACCTGTACGTGGTTCTGCCTAGCCGTGCCATTCTGCCGACGTACATCGGCGTGAAGCGGTCGGGAAGCGGTTAAACACCAAGTTTGAAAAATATGGTTGGTCCTTAAGTGGTTAAAGCGGACCCTCAGTCATTTTTTTAACTTTTCATCTAATAAATCTTTTGCTTTTGTTGTTTTAACTTTGGATAGTAAAATATATATTTTTTTGCCAGTAAATACCTTATACAGCCCACTTCCTGTTTCTTGTCTGGTAAAAAGCCTTATGACATCATGAACAGCTCTCTCTCTCACTCTCATGAGAGTTTGCCAGGAAGGGATGGGGATGAGTCATAAGAGGACCAATCAGAGCTGCAGAGCTGGAGATGGGCCTCTGTGTAAAGCCAGGAAGTGAAAAGGTAGCAGCTTCAGCTGCCCACAGTTAAAATGGTTGCAGCCAGACTCAATGGAGTGAGATTTCTGCAAATCATAATATGCAAAGTGGTTGGAGGGAAGCTTTACAATGACAAAGATGTTTTTATTACAAATTATGTGAGCAGACTGAAGTTCCTCTTTAACCTCTTCAGCCCCAGAAGATTTTATCCCCTTCCTTCCACTTTTTGCATCGCTTTAACTGACAATTGCGTGGTCGTGCGACGTTGCACCCCAAAAAATTGTTTGCGCTATAAACAAAAAAAGTGTGTCAATTTTGAAAAAAAAGCAATCGGACACTTTTGACACTATTTTGGGACCATTGACATTTATATAGCGATCAGTGCTATAAAAATGCAGTACTGTGTAAATGACACTGGCAGGGAAGAGGTTAAACACTAGGGGGCGATCCAGGGGTTAAGTGTGTCCTAGAGAGTGATTCTAACTGTGGGGGGATGGGCTACTACTCACATGACAGCAATCACTGCTCCCGATGACAGGGAGCAGTGATCTCTGTCATGTCCTTAGGCAGAACGGGGAAATGCCTTGTTTACATAGGCATCTTCCCATTTTTCTGCTCTGTGACACAAACGCAGGCACCCGGCGGACATCGAGTCAGCGGGACCCGCGGTCACAGAGCACACGGCCGCATCTTAAAGGGGACGTACCTGTATGCCCAGCCATGCCATTGTGCCAACGTATATCATTGTGCACTGGCCGGCATGTGGTTAACAGGCAAGTGTAGGCAACAGTGAGGCAACTCTGTCTATGTGCAGTGTCCTTGTTTCCTGCAGATGGACAAATGCTCTCTCACCAAATCCTGCGGTTAAGGCCCACATGATCGTCCTGGAACATGTAGGCTCTTCTGGCAACCCGACTGGTCACCTCACACTGGAACGCTGTTGCATGTGCACCTGAATATGCACCTGGGATTCCCCTGTCTCAGGCTGGATGTTCCAACTGGCTGTGGATGCCTGAAATCACATGGTGGACTGACCTGGGAGCACCTCTCTCCTAGGTCCAGTCTCTTGTCTTGCCTCATGGTGACTGCCTTCTCTCAGGAAATCAAGATGAGTATGTGGTTCTCTTGCTCCCAGAGCATGCTGGGCTTTGTAGTTCCTGCCCCCATAAAAGCCTATGGGGCAGTTTGGTATGGGGACTACATGTCCCAGAATCCATTGCATCAGCTTCTGCAGCTTGTTACAGTCCCTCTGATTGTCTCCTTTAATTGGCTCCTTCTGATTGTCTCCTGTACTTGGAGCCGCTCACATTAACAAGGTCAGTGTCAGTGAATAGAAAAGGAAGGGGGAAATATCCCCTGCAGAGCTGACAGATGCGCTCCCCCTGTCTGGAGAGCCTGTGTACTCCATGAGGACCAGCTTAGCAAGGCACTTTTATAGATGAATTATGCAGGTATACTACACTATGGGGCTGATTTACGAAAGCCGTGCGCAATCAGTAGAGGCGAACGGCGAGGCGCAACGCATTTTCATATTTATGAAACGGTGCACCGGGAACAGAGCCCGAATCCCCCATTTACTATAGCAGTGGTTCTCAACTCCTGTCCTCAGGACCCACTAACAGGCCAGATTTTAAGTATTACCTTGGGGAGACATAGACTAGAATATTGTAATTACTGAGCAGCAAATGATATCACCTGTGATGTATTTCAGATATCTTGCAAACCTGGCCTGTTAGTTGGCCCTGAGGACAGGAGTTGAGAACCACTGTACTATAGCAATCTCTGCGCATGGGAGAGAACTATGGACATGGCGCACGACATCTTCAATTCAATATTAACAGAAGATGGAGGTGCCAATATTATGGGGTGATGTAAGGAAGTTTAGTAACAACTGCCCAAGTAAAAATAAAAATAGAACGAGAAAGTAACTTTTTCAGAGAAAGCCTGCTGTGCCCGCAAGTACGTTTAGAACTGTGTGAGATCAAAGTACGCAGTGCGCATGCGCAAGCGTCTCTTGTGCTCATTCAAATTTGCTTGTTCACTGCGCAGCCAAAATCTTAATAAATGTTAAGCAACGTACATGCAATTGCGTGTGTTGAACAGGCGCAACTCTAAACTTAATTTTTTTTTTTTATGCTGGTTCACCTTTATGTATTTAAGGAGATTTGCACACAGGTCATGTTAGCATGTTACGTTGCCAACATGTAACATGCACCTTGTTAAAATTATGTAAAAAGACTCTCGCTCCTCCTAAAGGGGAATTTAAACATCCCTCTCTAATGCATATGATTTCCTTGGGCTAGCTTTTAAAGGGAAACTCCACACTCCATTCTCCAATGCTCTTGTCTCCCCCCTCTAATCCCTTGGATTTACATGGACTAACTTTTGCTTTTAAAGGGGAACTTCACACTCCATTCTACAATGCTCTTGTCTACCCCCTCTAACCCCTTGGATTTCCAAGGGCTAACTTTTGCTTTTAAAGGGGAACTTCACACTCGATTTTACAATGCTCTTGTCTACCCCCCTCTAACCCCTTGGATTTCCAAGGGCTAACTTTTGCTTTTAAAGGGAAACTCCATACACCACTCTATTCTCCATAGGCTGTGAGCTGCCTTCACCAATCCAAACCACCTCCTTTTTCAGAGCATACAACAGGGCCAGCTAGGAAAGGATTTGAGAAGAGAGATCGCCCAACCCCCTCCTGAACCATACAAGGCCACATTCACGCAACATAGCTGTCTGCCTTTGAGGCATGTTGGGCTCAGCCCAATACCAACCACAAAGCACCTCGTACCCACTAGTTTAAAGGGGCTTTCCACATTACGTAAAGCCCCCTGACTGCAGCCCCCCCACAGCCCCAGCCTAGGGTTGTGTGGAAGAGGCCCCTGTCCCCCTGAATATAGGAACAAAGTGGCTGTTTTTGGGTGCCCAAGCCCCTCCTGCCCCAAGCATCCACCCCCTTTCATGGGCTGGCTTGCTGTGTGTTTGGCTAGGGGTTTGTTAGTGTGTGGGAGGGGCACAATCGTTTTTGAGTTTGGGGTGGTATTTTTCACGTGGGGGTTCTCATTTTAAGCCTTAACAGACCCAAATGGCCTTGTATGTATTGGAGGGCAGGCTATTTTTTGCTTTGGGTTAAAATTTTGCTGCTGCAAAGTAGATTTGTAAGTTTTCTCTAAAGCCGTACATCTTTGAAGCAGCATTTTGGATGCATGCTACAGCGCACCACTTTACAGGCAGAGTAAGCCCCCCAAGTTACTAGCTTTTAAGCAATTTTGCTTTTTTAAAGGCACTTCTCCTTGTTTCGTTTTTGGGGTTGTCCAAATTGGTGACATTGATATATGTCCCTCAGGGTGGGACCTGGGCCCCCATATCCATTTGAAGGCCAATAACTAGAATATAAGCCAGCCAAGTGGGGACTCACAAAATTAACAAACCAGTGCTTTGTCATGCTTGATTGATTTTTTTTCTTTTTGTTTAGATTCAAGTTCGGAGGGTGAGGGGAGGCTCAAGAGAGAGCGCAGGACATTGATGTGGCAACATGTAAGTCCTTTTTATCTATTTAATTTTTTTTTTTTTGGGGGGGGGGGGTTGATGTAGCTAACTGCTTTAGACCCCTTCCACACTGTGGCGTTTTTCAGGCGCTTTAGCACTGGAAATAGCCTCTGCTAAGTGCATGAAAACCGCCTCCCATTCATTTCAGTTGTCTTTTCACACTGGGGTGGTTCGCTTGTGGGAGGGGCAAAAAAGTCCTGCAAGCAGCATCTATGGGGGGCGTGTTGGGATCGCTGTATGCTGTGCTCACAACCCACCCCTGCCCTTTGGAATCTTGGTCCTTAAAAGCGCTTTGAAAGCAAAGCGCATTTTAAACAACATTTTCTGTGTTAAAAGCGCCTCATTAGCGGGTGGAAAGCGGTGCAAAAGCAAGGCTTGGACAGCGGGAAAGCGCCGTGAAAACGAACTGCACTTTTTCAACAATGCGGCTGTGGACACAGTGTGAAAGGGATCTTAGCTTTGAAATGTTAACACCCAGACTAGATAGAACAATCAGAGTTTGTTAGCTGAGTTTAGACCAGGGGTGGCCAACCTTTTGAAGAGTGAGGGACACTTAAGCAACTTGATAACCTGCTGCGGGCCACAATTAGCGAAAAGGGTGGATGACATGGACACAGCCTGCTCTACTCTATGGGCCCTCCGATCTGTTCCGCCCAGATGGAAGGTGAGGGATTCCCTGTTTTATTTTTAGTGTATCAAATTAGAGGTAGGTGGGTGTAAACTGACACAAGTCCCTTTACATCTGCCACTCCATAGAGGCGAATGTAGGATCCGAATGGATTGGACTGATCCTAAGGCTGCTTTCCCACTGATTAGACATGTGCGATTAGTTTCGTACGAATCAAAAATTTGTACGAATTTCCGGAAATTCATACATTCAAATATTACAATACAATACAAATTTTTATGCATATGAATTCTGTACGAAATACAAAATTTGGTTTACGAATTTCAGATCCAAATTAACAGAAATCAGTCATCACAGCACAGGGATGGTGGGAACCCCTCATAATAATAAATTCATTATAACGAACTTTCGTTATTTTAACGAAAGGTTTACAAATCTAACAAAATTTCATACGAATCCGATTTGAGTTTCATACACGAATTCCGAAATACCATTTTTTTTTATACGAAGCGGAACGGAATGAAACAAAACACATTTTTTGAGGGCGCCCATGTCTACCACTGATGCACTGCAGTTTACCCCCAGCACAGGTGCGCAACGCCTGTGACTTTCCTGTTTGTTTTCTGCAGTTTGCCCTAGGCTTTTATTAGATCCTGCAGGTGTGGTGTACTTTGTCAGAGTGCATCTATCCCGCAGGTAATAACAGACGTCAGTGGCTCAGTGCAGGTGCACCTGTGGATCAGTTTGAAAGCAGTCCAGTAACCACTGCAGAACATATATACCTATATATACACAGTGATTTTAGTCCTAAACTTAGCTTTATGAACAGTCATCAAATCCAGTATTGCCAGCTGTTGTTGGCCCAGGCAGAGTGCATTTGGTATCACTCCACCTGTGACAGGAGCAGGCGCTATACAGTAAGCAATGGCTTATGGGGCTCTGCTCCTCAGCCACTTGCTTCCTCTACCGCTGGCTTCATTTACAACACTGATGCTGTAGGATAGAAGGGTGGCAACCCAAGATCTGGCCTTGCCAACCTGCCATCCCAGTGCAGGAAGTTGTGGCACAAGGCTCTATGGGCCACATGTGGCACCCGGGACACTGGTTTGCCACCCCTGGTTTAGACCTTGTCCAAAGTGAGCCACATTTTGCCAAATCCAGCCTGCTTTAAAAAAAAGGCTAAGTTGCTCAGCATGGTCCGGGAAGAGATGTATGGCTGTTTTGAGTGCTTTTGCTTACTGTCTTTTTGGCACAGAGAGCAGTTATTTTAATTGGGGCCAGCCTGCCAGTGTTATTGGTCTAGGTAAAAAGTATAGTATAGGGGGTTATTTACTAAAACTGGCAAATGCAAAATCTGGTGACAATCAGCTTCTAACTTCAGCTTTTTCATTTAAGCTCAGACAATAAAACCTGGAAGATGATTGATTTCTGTGTACAGCTGCACCAGATTTTGCACTCTCTAGTGCTCATAAATTTCCCCATTTGGGTAACTGATGCGGGATGTCTCATTTAGTATTTGTTAAAACAGGGCCAGATAGTGGACGTTTGTTACATACACTACACCAGCTACAATACAAGTTGGTCATCACCCCCCTTACTCCAACAATACCTATTATTTTGGAGGTTCTGTCACATTTTGGCCAGATGCTGAAGTTTATGCTGAAACATTTGTGACATTGTGGAAATGTGATGTTCTCAAATGCATGTGTAAATTAACCAGTATTGCCTGCTCCTAGATTTTTCCAGAGAGTTGAACATATTTTGAGTTGAGCAAGGAGTCCTTTTCTCCTTTTCTTTTTTTACCTAATTTACATACAGTTTATTCACATCATTCATGTTGTGTTCCTTGCTTTCTAACACACTTTTTTAGTCATGGGCCAGTTTACAATGTGCACATAATAAGGCCAACCTCATTCCATGGCTTGCTCTTTATTTTGTGTTTTGCCAGGACCATGCATTTGTAAGGTCGAGGAGCCAAGTGCCCCATTGGTGGTAATATCTGGGTCAGGCTGGTTTTCCATTCCTGATGGGAATCATTTTTGAAAGGTGTGTTTGTGTTTTTTGTAGCTGGCAATCCAAGGGGCCACCTATAAGAGGTGGAGCCATCCACCCTGGTGCTCACCCCCCCGATAGCAGACGTAAGAATAATTTTGTATTTGTCTGCCAAACATATAGTTGTGAGTGTGATTGCCACAATCCCTTGTTCCCATTACACTAAATTCATCATTGAGGGGGATTTGGCCAATCCAAAACAACAGTCATTAGAATTGCTTAGTTATTTTCATGTCCGAAAGACATGTTGAAAATGTTTTTTCTAAAATAGCCAGTGTCTTATGCACAGAATATTTTCACTCAAGTATCAACAAGTGCATCGAAATGGTATTCCTCCACTACTTGCTGTATGGTTCCACAGAGCAGATTCTGGGGGACATTTACTAATAGGGATGAGCCAAACACCCCCCGGTTCAGTTCGCAGCAGAACATGCAAACAGGCAAAAAATTTGTTCGAACACCGTTAAAGTCTATGGGACAAGAACTTGAAAAATCTAAAGTGCTAATTTTAAGGGTTAATATGCAAGTTATTGTCATAAAAAGTGTTTGGGGACCTGGGTCCTGCCCCAGGGGACATGTATCAATGCAAAAAAAAGTTTTAAAAACTGCAGTTTTTTCGGGATGCATTGATTTTAATAATGCTTAAAGTGAAACAATAAAAGTGAAATATTCCTTTAAATTTCATACCTGGGGGTGTCTATAGTATGCCTGTAAAGTGGCGCCCTTTTCCCGTGTTTAGAACAGTCCCTGCACAAAATTACATTTCTAAAGGAAAAAAAATCATTTAAAACTACTTGCGGCTATAATGAATTGTCGGGTCTCGGCAATACAGATAAAAGTCATTGAAAAAAACTGCATGGGGGTCCCCCCATCCATTACCAGGCCCTTTGGGTCTGGTATGAATATTAACCGCTTCAATACAGGGCTTTTAAACACCCTTCCTTACCAGAGCACTTTTTGCGATTCGGCACTGCGTCGCTTTAACTAACAATTGCGCGGTCGTGCGACGTTACACCCAAACAAAATTGACGTCCTTTTTTTCCCACAAATAGAGCTTTCTTTTGGTGGTATTTGATCGCCCCTGCGGTTTTTATTTTTTGCGCTATAAACAAAAGAAGAGCGACAATTTTGAAAAAAAACACAATATTTTTTACTTTTTGCTATAATAAATATCCCATTTTTTTAAAAAAAAACAATTTTTTTCCTCAGTTTAGGCCGATACGTATTCTTCTACATATTTTTGGTAAAAAAAATCGCAATAAGCGTATATTGATCGGTTTGCGCAAAAGTTATAGCGTCTACAAAATAGGGGATAGATTTATTGAATTTTTTTTTTTTTTTTTTTTTTTTTTTTTACTAGTAATGGCGGCGATTTGCGATTTTTTTTTTTCGTGACTGCGACATTGCGGCGGACACTTCGGACACTTTTGACACATTTTTGGAACCATTCACATTTACACAGCGATCGTTGCTATAAAATTGCAATGATTACTGTGTAAATGTGACTGTCAGGGAAGGGGTTAACACTAGAGGGCGCTGGAGGGGTTAATGTGTGTCCCTAATAGGAGTGATTCTAACTGTAGGGGGAGGGGACTTAAGGGGAGGAGACCGATCATGTGATCCGCTGTAATGGGATCACATGATCGGTCTCCTCCCCGCTGACAGGACGTGGAGCTGTGTGTTTACACACACAGCTCCACGGTCCCGCCCGGTCCCGTTGTTTTAACGGGCAATCGCGGGTGCCCGGCGGACATCGCGGCCGCCGGGCACTCGCACCGGGTCCCGAGCGATGCCGCGGGCGCGCGCACGCGCCCCCCAGGCGGCCGGGAATCTGAGGACGTCATATGACGCCCACCCAGGATGGTAGATCCACCTTGTGGGCGTCATATGACTATACGCGGGTATTGAAGTGGTTAAGGGGAAACCTGTGCCAATTTTTTTTTTTAAATGGCATTGGGGTCCCCCTCAAAATCCAATACATTCCCAAAGACAAAATCTTAGATCATATATAATCTTTCCTCTTTTAGTCTGACTTGCTATGAATAGGTGAAGCCCAAATCTCACCCTTCCTGGCAAATAGCCATCCTTTCAGCAAGCACACAGCAGATGTCTAGCACCCTCTGTTTGATGTTTCTCTGCCTGTGTAGAGAGGTGTGGGTTTGTTTCTTCAAATTTTTTCACTAATTATAATTCTCTCAATCTGTGATTTTTTTTAGGGAGTTTTTTTTTGTTGCTAACAAAAGGGATTTTAGGTGTGTTTTGGAGCACAAAGTAGAGGACACAGGCCTGGTGCCAAGTTTTTGCAGATCATGTATGGATTTTTAGGGTTGTAATCTTTGTGAAACCTTAGATTTGCAGGGGTATATGCAAGGAGGACCAATCTTTGACAATGTGATTCTGAAGAAGCATTCACTTATTCACACACTTATTTCATTGATGTCCAGCTTTCACAGAGCCTGTTTTTTATGGCAGTTCCTCAATTCTATTTTTCCTTTACTCAATTTCAAATGCCTTTTTGTGGAACCTGTATTTGGAGGCCATGAAATGTCTAAACACTTCTATTGTGAAAACAAAAGAGGTATCCTTGTAACCCACCTTGACATGTGAATGTCAGCAATTTAGTCACCCAACTTCCAGGAAGACTACTTTGGCCATTAAATTAACATGTTAAGTGAATAGTTTGTGCAAGCCAGGTGTCAAGTTATTGGCTCACAACAACACTGGATTCTTGGATTGTTCAAAAATAAAGAAGACACAATTCATGTTGTTTATTATTTGCCACAAATGAGACTGAGGATTGAGGACTTTTTTATTGTTTTCCCCTGGCTGGCTGCACCATTGTTTTGAATACGTGGATCAGCTGATGGGCTTTCCACCCTGTGATGATCAGCCACCAGAGTTGTGTTATTTTATTTTTTTAATTTTGTAGATATTTATTTCCTATGTTTTTCATATTTTTAAGTTTTAGAAAGTTTTTGAAAAATGTTTTCTAAAAAAATAAAAAATAAAAGGTATCCAACCCTGCACTACCTTGTCAAATGTCCTTTCCTATTTTTCATTTGAACACAATCAGAAACCCTGCAGTTACAGAACACATACATATCTGCCAAAGTCTGATCAAGACTCTGCTAGCTTGAGGCACAGCGGGCAGATTTGGCCCACTCCAGCTGCAGTGCTAAAGATTCTCTCAGGTGATTAGGTAAAAACTGAAGGATGTTTAGCAGTTGTCAATAGGAAAACAACCACTTCCAACTTCAGCTGTTACCTTTAAAGTTGTGGATTTTCAAGCTTTGAAGATTATATTTTACCGTGAATTGCAGCTCATACAATATTTATTTTGGGGATTCTTCTTTTTCAAAATGTAAAACATGGAAACCACTTCTGTCTCCTTGTAAATTTGCCATGGATCAAGTTAGTAAAAAATCACAAATGAACTTCTCAGTGGTCTTACTCCTCAGTGGTCAAAGTCTCACGTTTGCTCTAAGTGGATGTGGCCTTTGGTCAACCTGGAAGTAGTTTCCCTTTGTAACAGCCAGATTGGGGTAAGAGAAGGCAGCAACCAAAGTTAAAAGATGCCTTGTTTACAACTTGCAGCTAGGCCAAAAAACACTTACGTGCACTGTTGCAAACCAGTCAGGGTGACAACTGTGGATGTAGCTAGTCATTATTGGCCATAGTCTCCAGCCATCACTAGTATGTTTCTTCACATTTCAGTGGAATGGTAATGGTAGATGGGACAAGCTGTCAAGATGGAGTGCAGGGAGGCACAAATGGCCACTAATTCTTCACACATGGACTGACTAATGTTGGCCCTTAAATTTGTCTTGACCCCAAATCTGTAAAGCCTTGTACACATGATCAGATTTTCCAATGGGAATTGTGTGATGACAGACTGTTGGCGGAAAATCTAACCGTTTGTACGCTCTATCGGACAATTGTTGTTGGATTTTCCACGGACAAATGTTGGATGGCAGGCTTACAAATTTGCGGACAAATGTCTGTTGTCGGATTTTCCGATCGTGTGTACACAAGTCCGTCAGACAAAAGTCTAAAGTACAAACTTGCATGCTCGGAAGCAAGGATGAGCCAGAAGCGGTCAGTCTTGTAATCTAGCATTCGTAATGGAGAATGAACATTCGTGACGCGGCAAATTATGAAATCTGGAAATGCAGAGCACATTCTCTTCTTCTATAATGGGATAATAATTAAGCTGCTTTGCTGGTGATACTGATGGAGATATTGCAAACACATTTTCAAATGCTTTTTTTTTCTAGTGATATGAAGAATAATATTATTATGCTTGCTTTTTTTTTTTTTTTTGGTACAAGTTACCACAACACCATTATCCCGTAGTTTTTAAGGTCAAAGACACTATGTTGGTGTTAGCCAAATTTTAAACACTTGCCCTTGCATGGGCATGTCCTATTTTTAACTTTTAAGTGCTTATTTTATAACCTATTTTCCATGTCACGTAGTTTCTAATATATATATGTATTCATTTTTTTATATATATTTATATATATATATATATATATATATATATATTGGTATTTTAATGTATGTATTCCACTATACATGAATAAACTGTATGATTTTGATGCAAGCGGTTGATCACGCGCCTTCCATCCATTTCTCCCAGACAGTTTTCTCTAGGCCACCCCTGGTCAGTCTAGGCAGCAGAACACACACGATCATTTTCTCCAGACTTATTGTTTAAAATAGTACTACAACTTCACAATAACAATGCCTTCACCAGCGCAGGAGTAATTTATCTTTTTCCTGTCTTCATTTTGCACATGTGAGTTCAGCCTGGGGCAGACCGAAGTAGCTAGCACATATTATGGTGGGATGGTGGGGTGGGCTTGTGCAGGTTATGCCATGTCTCCAGATTTTTTTAGAGCAGAGGGGACCCATGGGAGGCTTAAATGAGCACAGCTAAAGGGATGTAAGAGAAGACATTATTTGAAGAGGCTATGCAAACAGCTCAAGGCAAAATTCTAATGAACACCAAGGCAGAATGATAAAGTAAAGTGATGGATGGATCACAGGAGGGATGGGTCAGGTCCAGGGCGCAAGGAAGTTACCAAGTCCTTGGTATCTTCCTTGCGCCCTGGACCTGACCCATCCCTCCTGTGATCCATCCAGCCTCTCCTTGTCCTGTTTGTCTTCCTTCCCCAGCTGCTGACCCCCCCCGTTGTCGACCCTGGCCTGGCCCTGTTTATGATTCTGTTACATTTTGGGTACCAGTTGACAAAAAGGATATTGGCGAACTGGAGAAAGTGCAGAGAAGGGAAACCAAATTGATAAGAGGCATGGAAGAGCTCAGCTATGAGACTTGGTAATAGATCCCATTTAGATGCATGCAGGTCAAACATCGCATAGAGGACATTGACCCCAGTGATAGTTTCCATTATATTGCATCGGGATAAAGTGCCCTAAAGGAGGAGAAGCATCCGGATAGTGGAGAAAGACCACAACAACCTGACACAATATGCTGAACTAAAGAATATGTGAGGTGAGAGGCTAGAGAGCCTGTTTTTGGATTATACATGCCTAGTCTGCTGACAGTTGTTTTATTGCTTCAGTGACATCCAAAAGAAAAATACCCAGCGTAGAACATTTGTGGATATATTCCTCATTTTTATCCTTACATTTATCTTTGAACTATTGGTTTATTGGATTTTACTAATTGTTATCCTTTACTTGGACTTTTTGTTCATTGGATTTTATTATTAGTGACTTTACCAATAGTGATTACTCACCAGAGACCACCCACTCCAATATTTATTTTATTTTATTGGTGTTGCTTAATTGTAATTTTATACGTACACATATTTATATCTTCTTTATTCATCTATTGTCACTAGTGGTGTTACATTTTCACATTTTTATATTTTTAGATGTGTGTTTTAATTTATGCGCTGAATCACTTTACTTTATTATTCCGTTTTTGTGTACTGTGAACACTATTAGGTTCGGCTGCTATTTTTATTCCAAGTAAGATATTTTATCTACATTGGATAACACTCACATCGTTTATTGAATTGTACTACACTTGTTATATTTGTTTTACTTTTGATTGCGTATAAGGGATATTTTATGCACATGCACTTATTTGCTTAATATAGTTATTGTTCACGTGTGGATCACTAAGTTCCACTATCCATTAGCAAAGCGCGGAGGTCACTTTCCATTTTTTACCAAGGCAGAATGGCCACATGGAATAATTGAGGAAGGTGTAATAGAGGTAGTAGGTGATAAGGTTGGCTACCCCATAGTGTAAGCAAGTTCCTAAACTCCATGGAGTCTTCCCCCTCAGCTGCTACAAGAGACATGAAACTGCATGTTTGATAATCAACATGCACTTGACCAGCCCCTGCAGAGCAAAAATGATACAGGAACCTTTTTGCTGCATGAAACAATTACCCAGCAGCACATTACAATGCATGCACTGCTGGTCCCCCTAAAACCACCCTGTTGCAAAGAATCTTCCAAGATGGATCAAAAAGCTGTAAAGGATTGTCCACGGGCTGCCCTCAAGGAAAGAACAAACGTATCTATGTAACTCACATTCATACTCAAATATACTAGGGGAAATTTATACCTGAGCCCTAATTCTTAGCCAGCATGTCTGGAGATTTGTAGAGGCAAAGAGAGTTTATGTACAACCCAAAGCCACATGGCTAATATGCAGACTCCATGCAGTGAGTGTACTAATTATGGCTACAAAGACACTAACAGGTGCTTTTAGGTGTACACACTCACTTAACCACTGTCCCGGCCTGGCCATTTGCTCATCCTTTCTGTTTGCAGATATTATGGCGCAGGAGCAAGAACAGGCAATTGTGGATCTGTTGGTGGACTCTTTGGATCCATTAAATTATGCTGATGTTGTTTGATTGGGAATTTGTTTGGTTTCCAGAGCTATAGCGGATGAGTTACTGCAGGAAGAGAAAGCAGGAGACCATGCTGTGGCTCTTCCACCTTGCCTTCGCCAACCATGGCTTTTTATGCCACGGGCCTTTTTGGGAGACATACGGGACTCTGATGTCCGAACCAGATTCCGGTTGACCAGAGGAGCAATTCTCTACATCTATGGCCTTCTAGAGGATAAACTGGAGCCAGCTACATCCCGAAGCCATGCAGTTCCACTGATGGTCAAGTTGCTGACCACACTCTATATTTTGGGCCGTGGCAGTTTTCAAACCACTTCTGCCCTTATATTGGAAATCAGCCCAATATAAATAATAGCACACTACACACACCAGCATACACACACATGTCTCTCCCGAGTCTATAGGTGCCCAATGACAGACATGGACCTAAATTGTCCTGTATGCCCCACATGTGGTAATCAGCATGTGTTTGCAACCAAAATGTTTGTTTCACTCCTGAACTATGATAAAGTGATTTCCCAAACTCTAACTAGCCTGCACTAAGTGAAAGCCTACTCTAAACTGCTTACGGATCCTGTTGGGAGGAAGTAATCTTCACATCCTCCACTCACCTTCATTTGTGAAAAGTGAATACGTTATGGCACAAGGCAAGAACTGGCATCTTGGACCTGCATAAACACCCTGGCATGTCAGAATTGGTTTGGAACCAGCACAGCTATTTCCCCATACCTCTCCTCTATGTTGTGTAATTGTTTCTGTGTTTAAAATAATAAAATAACCTGGAATGGACATCAGAGATCTTTTTCTTTCCAAAGGTGGAGGTGCTGTGTGTTGGCAAAGACCTGGGCATTTGGGTGAGCATTCTCTATCTCAAATAGACACATATCCAAATAGATAAAAGAGAAATACATTAAATACAAAATCCGCTTTCTCAAAATGTAGGCCAGTGTGGGCCCTAGCATTGAGAAGATCCTAAAGCTGACCTCTGTTGTGGGGCAAAGACAATCTTAAATGTGCTTTTTTGAAAACTAGTTCAGATGAGCACAGTCAACTAGAAACCTACACCATTATTTATTTTGACAATAAAGACATGTAAAAATTAAAAGCCAGAATTATTAGATTGAATCTAGCTATGTATGTATTATGTCATAAAGTATCTGAAAGGGTGTGCCTGGTAGTTGGACCCTAACATCAACAATTTCTAGTAGGGACTATTCCAGCTAGTGACAGGCCAAGAAACCAAGGTGGTATGCACTACTGGACTAGTCTCTGGGTTGGCCGTACATTATCCAAGGTGTCAGTTTAATTTCTTAGACATTTACCTTTTAACACATAGCACAAGGGTCTGCCTGATTGCTGACAATTTAAAAGTGTTTCATGAAATTCATATGCTTTTCCAAATTCCTGGAAATTATCTTCAACAACAAAAATATGTAGGCCCAGCTTAACTGCCCAGGTCCCTTTTCCGAGACCTGGGCTAAGGCAGACATTTCTCCAGAGCAGGAGGGGTGAGCCTATTGCAACTCCCCATATAGTGTGACTTCTGGGTTTCTTAGTGACACTCCACATGTGGGACTCTTTTCTGCCAGATCAATATCACTACAGCAGCCATGCCCTAAAGGGCATGACAATACTACATGTAAGCCCCTATTTAGAATTAATTAGACTATTTGGCATATTCTGCTGCATACATCTGGAGTGCATGGGCACCCGCAGGTAGGGGCAAGGGGGGTCAAGTGCCCCCCTGGAATCAGGGATCAAATCTTAAATTCAGCACAGTTGCGGCACTATCAGGTGCGGACAGCCCGCACCTGGGTGCCACCCACCAGTGGGGTGACACCGACAAGGTGCTGTCAAGCCCCCCCATCAGTGTAGTGTGACTTTGGCTCTCTTCCCTTCTCAGTCCAGCAGAGAACTGTGACAGGAGAAAAGCAAGCTGCGAGCTGTCAGAGGTTTCCCCTGCTCGCCCCCCTTTCTCCTGTCAGGGAGAAGAGAAGGCGGCTCTCACCTGTTCCCCGCTCAGCTTCCTGCACGCTCCGTTCCTTCCCTATTGGCCATAACTGAGGGCCAATCAAAGAAAACTATGAGAGGAGAGCATCATGGGACATGTAGTCCCAAAGATTAGCGACCCCATTTTCCACAGGGAGGAGGCTACAGCTCGATCAAGAGAGAGATTGAGAGACTGCAGCCTGGAAAAAAGCTGAGGGAGAGAGCGCTACAGGACAAAGAATGAGGAGTGTGCTGTAGTTTCTCATGGTCTGGTAAGAGGGCCTGTTGGCCATTAACCATTACTCATCCTAGGGACTGTACTACATCTGCAGTCTCTGACCATGATAATGTGATAATGACATTGTCGAAAAGGGGTGGTGCATGGGTGACCCCTAAAATGATGCCCCCCCTGAAAAAAGTTTTGCGGACACCCATGCTGGTGTGTCTATTGAAGCAGCTATCTTTTTTAATAGCTAGTGACAGGACACAATTGTCCCAGATACTTAACACTAAAAATGCTAATTGGTGATGTGATTTCTTCTAATTATGCTCCATTTTAGGTTTGTTAATGTAGCTGCTTGTGTCCACCAGCAGAGGGAAGTTGGGTAGATGCCACACTTACAAATTCTGGAGGCATAAAAATGGTTTTAGCACTATCCCTAATCTGTGATGTATGAAAAAAAGCACAAGCTTGAAAAATTATGATCTAGCATGTCTTGAAGGCTATCCATGTATCTGAAAAAATGTGTGTTCTTGTGCCTTGTATAATGGACCAAAAATATTGTTTGGAACCTACAAACGGGTCATGGCACATCTACATTCCAATTTTGGGCCGTGGCAGTTTTCAAACCACTTCTGCCCTTATATTGGGAATCAGCCCAATATAAATAATAGCATACTACACACACCAGCATACACACACATGTCTCTCCCGAGTCTATAGGTGCCCAATGACAGACATGGACCTAAATTGTCCTGTATGCCCCACATGTGGTAATCAGCATGTGTTTGTAACCAAAATGTTTGTTTCACTCCTGAACTATGATAAAGTGATTTCCCAAACTCTAACTAGCCTGCACTAAGTGAAAGCCTACTCTAAACTGCTTACGGATCCTGTTGGGAGGAAGTAATCTTCACATCCTCCACTCACCTTCATTTGTGAAAAGTGGATACGTTATGGCACAAGGCAAGAACTGGCATCTTGGACCTGCATAAACACCCTGGCATGTCAGAGTTGGTTTGGAACCAGCACAGCTATTTCCCCATACCTATCCTCTATGTTGTATAATTGCTTCTGTGTTTAAAATAATAAAATAACCTGGAATGGACATCAGAGACCTTTTTCTTTCCAAAGGTGGAGGTGCTGTGTGTTGGCAAAGAGCTGGGCATTTGGGTGAGCATTCTCTATCTCAAATAGACACATATCCAAATAGATACAAGAGAAATACATTAAATACAAAATCCGCTTTCTCAAAATGTAGGCCAGTGTGGGCCCTAGCATTGAGAAGATCCTAAAAGGAGGGCCAAAGACAATCCTTAAATGTGCTTTTTTGAAAACTAGTTCAGATGAGCAAAGTCAACTAGAAACCTACACCATTATTTATTTTGACAATAAAGACATGTAAAAATTAAAAGCCAGAATTATTAGATTGAATCTAGCTATGTATGTATTATGTCATAAAGTATCTGAAAGGGTGTGCCTGGTAGTTGGACCCTAACATCAACAATTTCTAGTAGGGATTATTCCAGCTAGTGACAGGCCAAGAAACCAAGGTGGTATGCACTACTGGACTAGTGTCTGGGTTGGCCGTACATTATCCAAGGTGTCAGTTTAATTTCTTAGACATTTACATTTTAACACATAGCACAAGGGTCTGCCTGATTGCTGACAATTTAAAAGTGTTTCATGAAATTCAAAAATATGTAGGCCCAGCTTAACTGCCCAGGTACCTTTTTAGAGACCTGGGCTAAGGCAGACATTTCTCCAGAGCAGGAGGGGTGAGCCTAAAGCAACTCCACATATAGTGTGACTTCTGGGTTCCTTAGTGACACTCCACATGTGGGACTCTTTTCTGCCAGATCAAAATTACTACAGCAGCCATGCCCTAAAGGGCATGACAATACTACATGTAAGCCCCTATTTAGAATAAATTAGACTATTTGGCATATTCTGCTGCATACATCTGGAGTGCATGGGCACCCGCAGGTAGGGGCAAGCGGGGTCAAGTGCCCCCCCTGGAATCAGGGATCAAATCTTAAATTCAGCACAGTTGCGTTGCTATCAGGTGCGGACAGCCCGCACCTGGGTGTCACCCACCAGTGGGGTGACACCGACAAGGTGCTGTCAAGCCCCCCCCATCAGTGTAGTGTGACTTTGGCTCTCTTCCCTTCTCAGTCCAGCAGAGAACTCGGCGGTGCTGTGACAGGAGAAAAGCAAGCTGCGAGCTGTCAGAGGTTTTCCCTGCTGCCCCCCTTTCTCCTGTCAGGGAGAAGAGACAGCGGCTCTCACCAGTTCCCCGCCCAGCTTCCTGCATGCTCCGTTCCTTCCCTAACTGAGGGCCAATCAAAGAAGACTAGGAGAGGAGAGCATCATGGGACATGTAGTCCCAAAGATTGGTGGCCCCATTTTCCACAGGGAGGAGGCTAAAGCTCGATCAAGAGAGAGATTGAGAGACTGCAGCTTGGAAAAAAGCTGAGGGAGAGAGCGCTACAGGACAAAGAATGAGGAGTGTGCTGGGCGGAAGCCAGAGAGAGAGCCACGCTGCCCAGCGCCACCAGAGAGAGAGCCACGCTGCCCAGTGCCCCCAGAGAGAGCCACCCTGCCCAGCGCCACCAGAGAAAGACTGAGCCACTACCAGGGTACAGACATGCTACACTACTGACCAGAGTCGCCCCCGGGGATCCCAGAGTAAGCGATCGTCCAGCCGGAGGGATCACTGCTGTAGTTTCTCATGGTCTGGTAAGAGGGCCTGTTGGCCATTAACCATTACTTATCCTAGGGACTGTACTACGTCTGCAGTCTCTGACCATGATAATGTGATAATGACATTGTCGAAAAGGGGTGGTGCATGGGTGACCCCTAAAATGATGCCCCCCCTGAAAAAAGTTTTGTGGACACCCATGCTGGTGTGTCTATTGAAGCAGCTATCTTATTTAATAGCTAGTGACAGGACACAATTGTCCCAGATACTTAACACTAAAAATGCTAATTGGTGATGTGATTTCTTCTATTTATGCTCCATTTTATGTTTGTTAATGTAGCTGCTTGTGTCCACCAGCAGAGGGAAGTTGGGTAGATGCTTACAAATTCTGGAGGCATAAAAATGGTTTTAGCACTATCCCTAATCTGTGATGTATGAAAAAAAGCACAAGCTTGAAAAATTATGATCTAGCATGTCTTGAAGGCTATCCATGTATCTGGAAAAATATGTGTTCTCATGTGTCTTGTATAATGGACCAAAAATATTGTTTGGAACCTACAAGCGGGTCATGGCACATCACATTCCAAATTTTGCAATTAAGATGGTCATACACTACACAATCTGATTGTGCAATCTCTGTACAACTTGACATTTAGGCTAAATAGGTAATAGGAAGACGCACTTGAAGAATTAATTCTAATTGTAGTAAATTAAACAGGCTCTGGCACTAAATCGAATGTAGGTAAGATCTAACTGATTGCACAGTGTATTGTCACCTTTAAAGATATGGAAACCTGAATTTATTGTGTTTATAAACACTTCTCTGTTCTTTGTTGGAAAGATTTGGGTAAAAAAATAAATAAAAACAAAATTGCAAAGATATATTAGAAATAATAAGAATGAGATTGGCATCAAAAGCAGTTAATTAACTGAGAACAGCTATTAATTGCCCCAATTAAATGAAATTAACGAATTGCATTGGGCGTGCGCTGTTATCAATGAGAAAATCGTATTTACCATAGCGCCAGCTGGATTTTATATTTATTATCGCGTTGCGTGTCCACGTGCGCCGGTTTGCATATTCAATTATTGTTTTTTTCCAGCGCACCAATTAATGTATGAACCGTCGCAGCGTATTCGTCTTTTCACAGTAGGTGACCGCGATATTGTGTCAATCTCGCCGCTTTTATCAGCGAGATTGGCACACTGCGAGCCCCGTCGCAGAGTGTCAATGCGTTTTTTCCTTTCCCAATGAGCGACAAGCATTGCTGACATTGAGGCCAGGTTCACACTGGTGTGGGGATCCGACTTGGATCCCCGCCAATACCAGGCACTGTCTTTGGTATGAATCTTGAGAGAGAACTTCACGCCAAATTTTTTATAAAAAAACGGCATGGGTTCCCCTCCAAGAGCATACCAGGCCCTTAGGTCTGGTAAGGATTTTAAGGGGAACCCCCCACACCAAAAAAACGGCGTGGGGGTCCCCCCAAAATCCATACCAGACCCTTATCCGAGCACGCAGCCCGGCCGGTCAGGAAAGGGGGTGGGGACAAATGAGCACCCCCCTCCTGAACTGTACCAGGCCACATGCCTTCAACATGGGAGGGTGGGTGAATTGGGGAAGGGGGGCGCCCTGCGGCCCCCCCCACCCCAAAGCACCTTGTCCCCATGTTGATGAGGACAACGGCCTCTTCCCGACAACCCTGGCCCTTGGTTGTCGGGGTCTGCAGACGGGGGTCTTATCGGAATCTGGGAGCCCCCTTTAATAAGGGGGCCCCCAGATCCTTGCCCCCCACCCTATGTGAATGAGTATGGAGTACCCCTACCCATTCCCGTGGGGAAAAGTGTCAATAAAAAACACACTACGCATGTTTTTAAAGTAATTTATTAGGCAGCTCTGGGGGTCTCTTCCGACTTCGGGGGTCTCTTCCGACTCCTTCGTGCTCTCCGGCCTCTCGTCCCACTCTTCGGTTCTTCTCCGAACTCTACGTCCTCTTTTCCCACTCTCCGGTTCTTCTCCACGCTCTCCGGCCTCTTCTCCCGCTCTCCGGCCTCTTCTCCCGCTCTCGGCCAGGGTTGTTGGGAAGAGGCCCTTGTCCTCATCAACACAGGGACAAGGTGCTTTGGGTTGTGGGGACGCTTGCTCGTCCCCACCCCCTTTCCTGATCGGCCAAGCTGCGTGCTCGGATAAGGGATAAGGGTCTGGTATGGATTTTGGCGGGGACCCCCACACCGTTATTTCAGCGTAGGGGTTCCCCTTAAAATCCATACCCGACCTAAGGGCCTGGTATGCCCCTGGAGGGGAACACATGCCGTTTTTTTTTAGAGAGGCAACATTGTCGCTTCTTTCTCGCGCTCGCTGCAATAGGAAAATGTGAATTTTCCTATTGCAGCCAGCGTGAGATGTACAGGGCTCTGTCGCCCCCGAGAACCAGTGCAAAACACATTCTCATGGTCAGGTACTGTAAATCACCCCCTCAATCTGTTGCACAACAAAAGTGAAGTACCAGAGTAACTTGAACAGCATTTGATTCAAGTAAGCAGCAAGTTTGTCAAGATGCAGAGTGTATTGCCCACAGACAATGGAACTAAATATACAAGTGATAACACACAGGCAATTTTCAGAAAGCATTGCATATTTCAAACTACTGTGCAATACAACCCAGAACAAAACATGGTTGCAGAAATAATGAACCGTACTCTATGTGAGAGTAGAAGGACCATGCTGTTTGATGCAGATATGCCAACCACGTACTGGGGGAAGCAATTATGACTGCACACTATCTCCAAAATTGACTACCAGGAAAATCAACGAAGAAAACTCCATATGAACTGTGGAACGGAAGTTTCCCAAATGTAAACCATCTTAGCATTTTTGGAAGCAAAGCCTATGTGCACATCCCAAAAGAAAAACTTACAAAATAGGATGCTTGCGCAAAGGAAGGTGTACTTGTTGTGTACAGTGAATCTCAAAAGGGATACAGAAATCTACATGAAGACACAAACAAAGTAACCCTCAGTAGAGGTGTAGTTATCTATGAAACTTCGGTGTGTTCAAAATTTCATGAACAAACACTTCAAACTGAGGGAAATTCCACATTAGTATCACATGGAGATAAGCAACAAAGTGACACAGGAATAGAAATTAATACAGACAATCCAAATGCCGTAAAAGAAGAAACCAGCCCGAAAGAAGCTCCAATCGGGAAATCCATCAGAAGCAATAAAGGCATCCCAAAACGTCACACATTTCTCGCGTAGCAGTAACACCGGCCAGATTCATGGGATGAGATGCAAAGACTTCCAACTCATGAGAAACAAAAGTGGATCAGATGCTCTGATGAAATTGCTCACAAGAAACAAATTTATGGAACTGAGATCGGAAATGGGACTAATATAAGGAGTAGCGGAAGGATAATGTAACCAGGATAACCAGGATGGTATTTTTTAGATGCAATTAACTCGATTATGGTTAAAAGACATACGTAGATACATAGGTTTAACCATATGTTGGCATGTAATATAGAAAAATTTCCATCATGCTTGTAGTAGTTCAACATGTTTCTCCATCACTGGCTTCTTCAGGAAAGCATGATAATAGTACTAATGAAACAACAAAATACATATCACAGTATTCAAATCAACACAATAGCAAATAAAAAAAATGGAAAAAAAGGAAAATAAGAAATATGAACACCATTTTATGATGGAAACTTCTCCATGTTACATACCAACATATAGGTAAACCTATGTATCTATGTCTTTTAACATTATTTTTGTAAATAAAATGTATTTTATTTTTAACAGTGGTTTGTGAAACAAGTTAATTGCACCTAAAAAATCTCATCCTGGTTACCTATTTACATTTTTGGCAGTACCCACCAAACTGCACACTAACAAAAGGAGTAGTTCTTGAATAGGAATGTTGGAATACAATGTTCATTTGTATTTTGTGCAACAACTACATCAACCAGTAGATGCCATTGTTTATAAGTTTTTAGCTGTATCTGTGACTATGTCTTTTTTCTGATTATAAAGTTTCATGTTTCCTGTCTGCAGTTAGGCAGCAAAGCCCACGTGGACTGTGCACTGTCTGTTAATTAGGCTGGGTTCACACCTATGCGAATTGGATGCGGGTTTCCCCCGCAACCAATTCGCATAGTAGGAGATTGTGACCAGCTCTCTATGGAACCGGTTCACACATCTCCGCTGTGCCTCCTGTGTAAATTTGCACAGCGGTTCTGTGCGTGTTTTGGTTTGTTTCAGGTTTGAATTCAGCCCAAAAATTTGGGCTGAAATCAGACCTGAAACAGTGAACGTGCACCGTACCCCTGCTGTGAGCCGCATGCGGCAATAGTGTGAACCCAGCCTTAGGGCTATATACAAAATTTCTAAGAAAGAGTGAACAGTAAAACCAGATTTGTAGGATGCTGAAGTTAATCATGGCTTTTACCATACAAGTTGAGCTTAGACCCACCTTATTCCACCTCCTGATCCTTCAAGGTCAGTCAGCCTGTCAATAATGTTAAAAGACAAATAAAGTGGATGGAGGAGGAAAGGACCAGAATGGTTGTGCAAAAATTCTTGAGAATTACAGAAACCTTTAGTAGCCAGTATGTATGCATCTGCTATTTTACTTCCAGTTTTCACTAAAGATATCTGCTTGTGCAATTTCAATTAATATTCTTAGTCTTAAATGATTTGGCGAAGAATCATGAAAATGTTCTCACCTATGGCATATTATCAGAGAGTGCAAAGAAATAGAAGGCAAAGTACCTTATTTTAGTGAACATTGATTACTCTATCAAGGAGTTAATTGAGTAGTTCCTGAGCGAAAATGCTGTGAAGCAGAAATTTGAAAAAAAAAAAAAAATCCTTAAATGCTTTATGATCCAGCCTACATCAGATAAAATAAAATAAGACATTACTGATCAGTGACCCATATTATTTTCTTAACATGAACATTTTATTTTATGAAACTCATAGAATATGTTAAAATAAAATGTCCATTTTAATAAGTTTTGAAATCAATCGTAATAAGTTTTGAAGTCAGTTCTGCTGAAATAAGGATATATAACTATAAAAAATGCCTATTTGTTTAGTGACAATATGATGCAAGCCAAGACTACATTTTTGCAGCCACCTTTCTTCCAATAAAATGTCAAAGGTGTTGAGAGAGGCTTTGGGCTTCCATTCATACAGCAGTGGAGGCTGCATAACTCTTACCAACCTCCCCCCCCCCCCCCCTGCCATTTTCAGCATCATAAAGTTACCAGGCCTTATATAGTAGCACTAATACACTAATATTACCCTCATATCCTTGCAAAAAAGATACTTGCATTTGCTAAAGCAGCACTCCAGACAAATATAAATGAAAGTGGTATTAACCACAAAACCAAAAATGTCATATCTCGCAGCTTACCTTTTCTAATGCGGTGACTGCATTCATTTTTTTAGGCTTTTTTTTCCTCTGTTTTCACCTGGTGACTTGACCAGCAACATACCTCCTGTATTAGCATGCCCCCACTCTGGATGAAGGAGCGCCTTTCGACAGCAGCATTGTCAGTCTGGGGGAAGGGGACAGCAACAGTTTTGTCTTTTGAGATAAAGGTTTTACATGAATAAATAAAAACTAATCATTGAAAGCACCCTGTTAGTGATAATGGTTTGTCTAAACACTAAAGCTGCTACATTTGCAGGGCAGCTTGTTCTGTTGAAAAACAACAGACTTATTGACTGGATCACCGGGTAAAAATAAAAGAAGACATCCTAAAAAAGAAAAAAAATGTAGCCATCACACGTAAGATTTGGTAAGCTGCAATATAATAAATGTTTTCTGTTGGGTTTAATACTACATTAATGTGGCTAGGTATTCAGTAGGGATGAGCTTTATGTTTGAGTCAAACTCATGTTCGACTCAAACATTGGCTGTTCGCCAGTTCGCCGAACAGTGAACAATTTTGGGTGTTCACGGCAAATTCTAAAGCTGCGGAACACCCTTTAAAAGTCTATGGGAGAAATCAAGTGCTAATTTTAAAGGCTTATATGCATGGTGTTGTCATAAAAAAGTGTTTGGGGACCTGGGTCCTGCCCCAGGGGACATGTATTAATGCAAAAATAAATGTTGAGGGCATGTGGCCTGGTACGGTTCAGGAGGGGGGGCGCCCTCTCGTCCCCCCTCTTTTTCTGCGGCCTTCCAGGTTGCGTGCTTGGATAAGGGTCTGGTATGGATTTTTGTGGGGACCCCACGCCATTTCTTTTTACATTTTGGTGCAGGGTTCCCCTTAACCACTTCAGCACCGGGCCATTTTTTACCCTTCCTTACCAGAGCACTTTTTGCGATTCGGCACTGCGTCGCTTTAACTAACAATTGCGCGGTCGTGCGACGTTACACCCAAACAAAATTGATGTCCTTTTTTTCCCACAAATAGAGCTTTCTTTTGGTGGTATTTGATCACCTCTGCGGTTTTTATTTTTTGCGCTATAAACAAAAGAACAGCGACAATTTAAAAAAAAAAACTAAATATTTTTTACTTTTTGCTATAATAAATATCCCATTTTTTTTTTAAAAAAACTATTTTTTTCCTCAGTTTAGGCCGATACGTATTCTTCTACATATTTTTGGTAAAAAAAATCGCAATAAGCGTATATTGATCGGTTTGCGCAAAAGTTATAGCGTCTACAAAATAGGGGATAGATTTATTGAATTTTTTTTTTACTAGTAATGGCGGCGATCTGCGATTTTTTTTTCATGACTGCGACATTGCAGCGGACACTTCGGACACTTTTGACACATTTTTGGAACCATTCACATTTACACAGCGATCGTTGCTATAAAATTGCATTGATTACTGTGTAAATGTGACTGGCAGGGAAGGGGTTAACACTAGGGGGCGCTGTAGGGGTTAATGTGTTCCCTATAGAAGTGATTCTAACTGTGGGGGGAGGGGACTCAAGGGGAGAAGACCGATCATGTGTTCCTCCGTACTGGGATCACATGATCGGTCTCCTCTCCGCTGACAGGACGTGGAGCTGTGTGTTTACACACACAGCTCCACGGTCCCGCACGGTCCCATTGTTTTAACAGGCAATCGCGGGTGCCCGGCGGACATCGCGGCCGCTGGGCACTCGCACCGGGTCCCAAACGATGCCGCGGGAGCGGAATGCGAGGACGTCATATGACGCCCACCCAGGATGGGAGATCCACCTTGTGGGCGTCATATGACAATGGCCAGTATTGAAGTGGTTAAAATCCATACCAGACCTGAAGGGTCTGGTATGGATTTTGAGGGGGGCCCCCACACCATTTTTTTTTTATTTTAGCGTGGGGTTCCCCTTAATATCCATACCAGACCTGAAGGGCATGGTATGGAATTTAGGGGGACCCCCACGCATTTTTTTTTTAATATTGGTTTGGGGTTCCCCTGTGGGGAAATCCCCATGCCGTTTTTATCAATGAACTGTTATGTGTATCGTCGGACCCAATTCATTGCAGCCGTGAGAAGTTTTAAATTAGTTTTTTTCCTTTAGAAATGTCATTTTGCTGTCAGACTGTTGTAAACACGGGAAACATGCGCCCCTTTACAGGCATACTATAGACACCCCCCAGGTACGAAATTTAAAGGAATATTACACTTTTATTGTTTTCACTTTAAGCATTATTAAAATCACTCCTCCCGAAATAACGGCCGTTTTTAAAACTTTTTTTTGCATTGATACATGTCCCCTGGGGCAGGACCCGGGTCCCCAAACACTTTTTATGACAATACCATGCATATACGCCTTTAAAATTAGCACTTTTGATTTTTCATGTTCGTGTCCCATAGACTTTAACGGTGTTCGCGTGTTAGAACACATTTTTTGCCTGTTCAAATGTTCTGGTGCGAACCGAACGAAGGGGGGGGGGGGGGGGGTGTTTGGCTCATCCCTAGTATTCACCAATAAGTAAAGAATAACTAAGTAAGTAAGTTAAGAAATATATTGTTAACCCAGCTAGTGTAAGTATTGAATGGGAAGACTGATTTAAAATTATTCGTGATAATAGGTTTTTTATCTATTTGGTATATTGGAAAATTAATAAAAATATAATAATAAAAAAATATAAATATATATATATATATATATATATATATATATATATATATAT
The DNA here is from genome assembly GCA_028564925.1 of Lithobates sylvaticus. Taxonomy (NCBI): domain Eukaryota; kingdom Metazoa; phylum Chordata; class Amphibia; order Anura; family Ranidae; genus Lithobates; species Lithobates sylvaticus. Next base: position 311,069,494 of record CM053029.1, on the reverse strand, counting down.
ATATATATATATATATATATATATATATATATATATATTGCAATACAAAGGAAGCAAGTTAAGTGTGCTAGTTAAACCATACTAGTATAGGATTATTTGTAGGTTAAAGTTACAAAAAAAAAGGCAGTGGAAACCAACTGCATGAAGGCTGCTTGTATAGTTCAGCACCATGGACAGCACAGTGTAAGCTCATAGACATAGTACAGGCTAACCCTCAGGCTAACCTTACATACTTAACACCTTACGTTTACCAGTGCAGTGGCTGTAGCCCTGTGTCTTTTATTCATACATAAATTAGGGATTTTCTAGGTCATATAGTTAGCTCTCGTTGCTATGAGACAGAATTAGCAACAGAATACGATTCGTTTCTATAACAACACTTTTTAGTAACCATTTTTATGGTTAAAAGATAGCAGTTATAAAAAAAAAAAAAAAAAATTATAATTATTAGATATGTGACCATTCCATACAAAAATTGTGTTTATGTAGTTTCTATTTTTGGCACAAACCTGGACAATTCAAAATGTGCATATGATAAAAAACTGCATAAGCAGAGATAACCTCTGCTTATGCCATTTTTTCTTTATAGTCACAGTTTGAAATATTTAAACTGTATGTCAAGATAATCAGTAGGTCTAAAGAAATAGACTCAAAAAAATATAAAAAAAGGTTTACTGTCCTGTAAAGGTTAATCTTGGCCCCTTCCACCTCGCAAATTGGTCGGTGAGACCTCAATCGCAATAAAGGATTTGAGTACTTAAAAGGGTAAAAAAACTTTGACTTACATAGCAAGTCAGTATTTACACAGAAATCTGGTTACTTACTAATGCTTTTGATGATATGCAGTTTTTACTGGGGGTGACTTTGGCCTATGTTTTAGCATAGCTTTTATTTTTTCAATAGCACAGGCTTGCCATTGTTTTGGTTGATATGCAGTTTTTACTGGGGGAGCTTTGGCCTATGGCTTTTTTACCATAGCTTTTTTTTTTTTTTTTTTTAAATAGCACAGGCTTGAAAAAAGTGTAAAGGTAATAAAAAAAGTGATGGTAATGGGAGTTTTGGACAAATATATACAGTATGGTAGAATGAGGTGTTCAGAAGGCTCAATAGAAATACATATTCTTCAAAACTTACTTTTCAAATGAAGCACTCCTCAGAGGTGATCCACCAACATCATTTTCTAAATTGCCCTGTAACCAGAAATAAGGAACATTATGGGGTTAAGTTGCACAGTAGCCAACCATCTTCTATCTCCAGCTTGTTCAATTAAGCTTTGACAAAAAAATAAAATAAAAATTGGAAGCTGATTGTCATTTAACATTCACATCCATAGATGCTATTGTGTACAAGGGCCATAGATAGTTTTTTTTCCTGGGGGGTGGGGGATTCACCTCTCTCAAATTATACCTTTATAAGACTGGATAATAGCCAACCTTACTGAGCAGGTGTAAAAAAAACATATTGTGGCATGAAGTGCACCCATAGCTTATTCTTTTAAAAACATTTATTGAAATTCTTTATGACACACAGTGCACTGCCTGTCACAATATTGTTCCTGTTACACGTGTTCAGGTTGCACAGTAACGTTGAATATTATCCAGTCTTAGGCTTCATTCAAACATCTTAAATGGTCATGCCATGGCAAGTATACTCTAAATACCTGCAGTGAGGATACCAGGTGTTCTGATCATAGACTGTCACTCAGCCGGTGCAACTGAATGACAGGCTGAAAAAAGCAAAGACTGTTGGTATGTATAAGCATGTATCTGCTCATCCAATGGTTACCTGTGGTTAGGGATAGATGTCCATCCCTGGATGCAGTGCATCTGTATCCAGGGTCAAACCTGTGTCCCTTACTGCTGGATGTGTAAAAACATGCAGAGATCCATGCGTATAGCAGGGGACATCCCTGACTCTACTGAGCCTGTCATTCACAATATACAGTACTTGCCACACCATGACCACTTAGAAAGTATGAATGAGAGCTAATACTGGATAATATCTAACCATCTGTGCAACCTGAGCAGATGCAAAGGGCACCATATTGTCAGGCAGTGAACCAACAGCTTTTAACTGTGAAAATCTGTGTATCATAGTGAATTTTATTAAACGTTTATGGGTGGAACCCTTTGTACCTGCTCACGTTGCACAGTAAGGTTGGCTATTATTGAGGCTTAGTGTGAAACCTGTGTAGGTGGGATGGGTGTCATATTGTGGCAGGCAGCTTATTTAACATTTTTTTTTTTTTTTCAAAAAGTGTTTATTGAGAAGTCGTGTCATGAAGAATTTTAATAAATACCTTTCCCTGCTCTTTAGAATTTCAAGCCACTACTGGAAGGGAAGAATGCCAAGGTACAGTTAGACAACACAGTGGCTGTGGTTTATATAAACTGCCAAGGACTGAAGGAGTCAGACTTGATATTCTGCTGGGTGGAACGGCATCTGGGCAATATTTGTGCAACCCACATCTGAAGTCTACCTCCTTTATTGCCAGGGCACTGACATCACTTCCCCTCGCCGTAGTCAGTCATGTGGGACACGTGACAGGTCCCAGATGACTGCGCGGCTCTTCACGGCGCCGCTCGCGCATGCGCAGTGGGTGCCCGGCTGTGAAGCCACAGCCGGGTGCCCACAGTAAAGCCCCATACACACGGTCGGATTTTCCGATGGACTCTGTCCTATCGGACAATGTTGTCGGAAATTCCGACCGTGTGTAGGCACCATCGGACAGTTTCCATTGGATTGTCCGACGGACCAAGTCCTATCTCCTGCTGGATAGATTTTTTGACAACAAAGTCCGATCACACCAAATCCGATCGTGTGTAGCGAATTCCGACGGACAAAGTGCTACGCATGCTCAGATCACATTACAAGACCAAAGCTATTGGCTACTAGCCTCTACGTAGTCCCGTCGTACGCAACAAACGTCACCACGTTCAGAATGATCGGATTTTCCGACAACTTTGTCCGACCGTGTGTATGCAACACCAGTGTCGGACTAAATCCGTCGGACCAAATCCGATGGATTTGGTGGTCGGATTTTCCGACCGTGTGTATGGGGCTTAAGAATGCCCGCGCCGCGAGCAGAGCGGGGAACGAGGGGGGCTTCATTTCCCCAGCATCGCTGGACCCTGGGACAGGTAAGTGTCCGATTATTAAAAGTCAGCAGCTGCAATATTTGTAGCTGCTGACTTTAAAAAATTTTTTTTAAGGGGCACCACACTTTAAGCAATAACTTTATGAACTCAAAGGAATAGACACTAAATAAGTATTATATAAGTATTTTCACGAATGGGGAATCCCAGCAGTAAATTTCATGGGTTCCAGTCACAACTATTGCCTACCAATGTATTTTTCCAGGACTTTTGATCCATGGGCTTTAGGCTGCATTCACACCTGAGCATTTTGTAGCTTGAAGCCTGAAGCTACAAAACGTTAGAGGTGAAAAAATCCATTATTCTCAGTGGAGATGGTTCACATCTCCACTCCATGTCGCCTGAAGCCAAACGTCTGAAGCTCAAACAAGTTCCGGACCCTTTTTTTTTCGCTAGAATCAGGCAGATTTGGGCGTTTTTCTTCTTTTTACATTGGTGACCTTTTGCCCTGCACAAAATTGCAGCAAAACGTCGTAAAAAACGATTCGAAATCGCGGTAAAAAAACACTGCAAAAACACACAAAATTGCAGTAAAATCGTGCAATTTTCTGCCTGAAAACGCTACGCTTAGGTGTGAATGGGGCCTTATAGATATATGCATTGGTTCAGATGTGATCATTTCTCTAGTTTACATATTCTCTCTGATCCCTATGATTCTGAGAGTGCCTTAGAAAATCAAGCACCAGGACATGGAGGCAATTGTCATTCTGCCATTCTGGCCTCACAGGCCCTGGTTTCCACTGCTGTGGAAAATGAGATTCTGGAATGCATCAAAGCTTTCCATAGCCTTCTAAGGTCTAGAAAAAAACTCAGCTAATGTGACCTACTTTAAAGTCTGGGATAAATGTATTGAGTTTGCATCAGATAGAAACATTGAGCTCTTCAAGGCTTCAGTATCAGATTTCCTTGATTTTCTTCAGAGGGGAGTAGATTTGGGCCTGTCCCTGAATACTATTGAGATCCAGATATCTGCTATTTCCTCATTAATGTACAAGAGATGAGCTTCTAGTAGTTCCATTTTTGAGCTCTTTTTAAGTTAATTAGATTTTCCAAACAAGGACCTCTCTGTTGTCTTGAAAAGTCTTATGAACTCTCCTTTTGAACCTCTAGTGGAGGTATCATTGTGGTATCTGACTTTGTTTACCCTCACCTCTATTACCCACCTGGTAATCAGTTTTGTGGACTATTTTATTTGAACACGGAGGAGGGTTAGAGCTTTATTGCTAATTAGTGGGGCTGTCCTGAGAGTCTGGGAAAAGGAGCTGACCCATTCGCAGTGACATGGTAAAGCACCAGCAAAGGAAAATGTTAATAAGTATCTGATAGGAATTATCTGGTTCTCTGGCTTTGTATTACTTTTACCAAGAGGCAAGAGCATGAATGACTTAATTTTATAAGTGCACCAATAAAGGGAAAAGAGACAATAATGGTAAGGCAGTATTAAAATGAGAATGGATATCACGGAGCTCAGGACCGGGTCGCGAGCGCCTGTACGTTGATGTGCCCAGCCATGCCATTCTGCCGACGTATATGTGCAGGAGGCGGTCCTTAAGCAGTTAAGCTATAACTTTAAACTACTAACTTAAAGGGTAACCACTTTTTTGGGGAAAAAATAGCAAATAAAGAAAAAATAATATAGCACATATATTTGCGACACTAATCATATTGTAATTGAACGTTATTAAAAATGTCCTTTTCTTTTTAATCTGCAGCCACTGTAATTTTCTGAGAATGCATTGCAATAAGGCTACCTGGAGTTCTGTGCACAGAGTGTGTACTGACCACTCCCCAGAAACATAATTTTCTGCTTGTATGATTGGCTCGCCAATTTCCCCAGAAGTCTGCCTAAGATACAAGTCAGACTTCAGGCATCCCCTGCACAAAAAAAAATCATTTTTGTAGAGATACTTTTAATAGGAGCACATCTAAAGGGATGCAGGCCCAGCAGATTTCCTCATTAGTGCTGTGCAGGTGCACAGCTGATAGATAATTATGAAACCACTCCCATTAGACCCACTCATTACAGAGGCACAGACAAACACAGATGGATTTCTTCAGAATAACAAAAGGTAGGAATCTGCAACAAACGTTGTTATAATCCTTGCAATGTACATCGATCACCCAGAGGGGAATGTTTTCTTTTATCAACAAAAGTGGAGTTACGCTTTAAGCTAAAAAGTTAAACTACTAACTTTTTCTAACATTAACCACTTCCCACCCGCATGATACGTATGACGTCATGGAGTCTGTGTGGAGATTCCTGGATGATGCCTGCAGCTATAGGCATCACCCAGATATCTTTTTTTCAGCCATCGATTCCTTGCAATATAAAAGCCATCCTAGTGGCTCATTAGCTGCGGGATTGCTTTTACAGGCAATGGGTGGGGGGTGCTTTTACGGTGCTTCTCCGGGCTCTCCCATGTGATCGAAGATCTTTTTTTGTTGATCTCATGCTTTTCATGGTAGAGGAGATATCAGAGGTCTTATAAACCCCAGATCTCTCCATAAAGAGAATCTGCCATGCCTTATTTCTATCACAAGGTGATATGTAAAAGTGATTTTTAAAAATAAATAAAGGGACAGTGTGAAAATAAAAATAAATAAATAAATCATTAAAAACAAAAACATTTTTAAAGCACCCCCATCCCCTCGGGCTTGCACATAGAAGCAAATGCATACTAGGTTGAGGCCGCATATGTAGAGGGTGTTTGTGACTCACATCAGGGTATCGCCGCATACGTCAGAGTGAGAGCAATAATTCTAGCACAAGACCTCCTCTGTAACTCTAAACTGGTAACCTATAAAAAAAAATTAAAACGTTGCCTATGGAGTACCGTAGTTTGGTGCCATTCAGCAAGCGAGCACAATTTTAAAGCATGACATGTTAGGAATCTGTTTACTTGGAGTAACATTCTCTTTTAACAAATCGCTAAAAAAATATATATATAGAATGTTTGGGGGTTCTGGGTAATTGTCTAGCAATGTAGGAGAGAAATGTCAGAACTGGCCTGAGTGGGAACTGGTTAAACTTTTAAGACAATACAGAGTGGTACTAGTAAAAAAAGACGCTTGTAAACGATACTAATAAACTGTTGTGCCACTGGTCAGTTTGTACAAAGTTGAGGGCTTTATTTTTTAAGAGAAACATTCCTATAGCTTTTAGCTTATAGCTACTTTCATCCAAATCGAACTTTTTACTGTTTTCATGGTGTATTGAAGCAGATTGGGGCATTGCTGCTGTATTTAACCCAAACTAAATGTAAAAGTTAAAAAAATAAAAATAATTACACATCCAAAATATATGCTGCTAATGTATGGAGTCACTGAGACTGCCTGTCAAAAAATGTACTTTTCTGTAACACCACAGCTTCATGGCACCCCAAAGCATGTTCTTTAAAGGATTTATGTATTGTCAATGTTACCTTCAAAGCATCATAAAAAGACCTTTTCCCTGCTGTACTGTATATTTTTTTTTTTTTGGAACTGGTACATATCCCCTATGGCATTGCTTAGCTCCCTATGCCTTTTTTTTTTTTTTACAATCCCTTGCCAATTGATGCCAATAAACCTTAAAATAACCAGAACTGATTCTCAAGATTACCATCCCATAGACTTCAAAAGTGGCACTATTTTAGGTTTGAGTTTTTCAAATTTCACGTAGGATTCAATGAACTCCCCACTAAATGAACCTGGGCACATTCGCTCATACCTGCAGTAGTTTTTTATTTATTTTTTTATGTTTATCTGATGATCCTGAAGATCTCAGAGAAAGCCACTGCTCAGTAGAACTGCCAATTTCCGAGCAAGGTGCTAATCCCAGAAGCCCATCCCCACTATGCGTGGACACTACAAACAAAAGGGGCTGTAATCTGATCAAGTCATTGGTATGTCTGTTTATTTAACACATAAACAGCATAACCCCATCTAGCACTGCTCTTCTCTTTAAATGCAGCCCTAGGCAGGGTTAGGCTGTTTGCCAGTGTTGGCATTGGAAAGCAGCCCTTTTTGTTTTATAGTGTCCATCTTGTGATCCATGGAGAAGGAGACTAAAGTGATGAGGTTGACCTCTCTTACACATTCAGCCCAGGGCCCCTGGTAACGTGAACAGGTGACAGGAGGACACAGAGTGGAATGAGTGCCTCATATTTCATGCCAGCAGCTGGTATGGGTAGAGAGACTAAACAACAGCCGAGTCAGGAGGGATAGCAGGCAGATCATCAGCAGAGACTGGTTGGGCCGATTAGCAGAGACTGGCTGGCAGCAGGCAGGTGATCAGCAGAGACTGGCAGGGACACAGGTAGATGCTCAGTGGAGACTGACTTGGCAACAGAAAGATGATCAGCAGAGACTGGCTGGTCAGCAGACAGGTGATCAGCAGAGACTGGCAGGGACACAGGCAGATGATCAGTGGAGACTGGCTTGGCAGCAGGAAGATGATCAGCGAAGTCAAACAAGCCGGGTCAGGGACCAGATCAAGTGTAATGATGTAGGCAGAAGCTTAGTCAGAATTCAGGCTGGGGTCAGTAATGAATGAGTAGGTCAAGGACAGAAGGAGCAGGCAGAAGTATAGTCCAAGTTCAAGCTTGAACTGGACTACTGGAGTTGGTACAAGATAACAGATAGTCAGATACAAAGTTGCAGATAGCAGGTTTCACAGGGACGCTAAAGACAAGGCAGCACTGGTCCTATGGAGCAGAGCAGTTTACAATGTAAATAGCCATCCAGTTGGTGCCAGCATCAAGAATATAAGACAAGCCCAAAAAAAGTTTTCTTTTTTTTTCTGTAGAATGTAGATATGGTGCAGATCTTTTTATTGCTTTCTGTGTCCCGATTTGAATGTTTGTCCCTTACTTTCTGTCTTTGACAGGAAGTGAAAACAAATATCCATTTGATGAGTATCACACCGAATAGGAAGTGATAGTAAATTCCCCTAATATGTGACACAGGCAGCAATTTAATCACTTTTCTAGTAGAGCGAGGCAGGTTTAGAACCTCTATCAGAATTTTCTGTCTGTATCCATACAGTTTTCCCTTACTTCCTGTCCCATATATTAATTGTACAAACAAAAACTAAACAAACTAAACGTTTACCATCAAGTTATCCTTCTCACACTGTATATTCCTGAAACTAATACAGGGATCAGTGTATTGAAAGAATTTATAGATCGATATGCACAGACCAACATTAGTCATATCTACCCATATGAGAAAAAAAAAAAATCACAAATACAGTGGAACCTCGGATTGCAAGTAACAAGGTTAACGAGCGTTTCGCAATACGAGCAATTTTTTTTTTTTAATCCTGACTTGGTTTGCGAGTGTTGTCTCGCAAAACAAGCAGGATTCAAGCCTCTGCGGTGTGCAGTACCACATTTGGCCTGAGGTGCGGGGGCTCCGGTGACACTCTGAGCCATTTGGAGCCATTCGGAAATACTTAGAAACACTCGGGAACAGAGCCTTCTGAGGGTTTCCAAGTGCAGCCAAGCTGTCTCCGAGTATTTCTGAGTCTCTCTGGTGCCCCCCTACCTCTGGCCACATGCGGTATTGCATGCAGTAGAAGTCAATGTGGAACTAATTATCTTCGTTTCCACTGATTTCTATGGGAAAACGTGCTTTGATATGCAAATGCTTTGGATTACAAGCATTATCCTGGAACAGATTATGCTCGTAATTCAAGGTTCCACTGGATATTAAAAACAGCTAGGTAGACCCAAATAGACACAGGCCCTTATAGACACAATAATAAATTAGATATGCAGTTATTAAAGAACCAAAAACAACTCTGTAAACATGTAATTGTTAAAAATATTGAAATGGTTAAAGTGACCAACCTAGCTAGGGTTAATTTAACATGGCCCTATTTCAAAATTCTTAACATGACTAATTTAGTAATGCATTAAAATGTTCTTCAGTTTTTAGTGCAGACAAAGGAAACAATCATCTCAAAACACAAGTAAATTATGTGTAACCACATTTCTGCTTATCTAAGCAATTTAGCTGTATTCCCTTATTGAGTTACACTAGTTGATTCGATAATCATTTTCTTAATTTTTTTCCAAGTGAAAATGGTCAGTTGCTAGAATAGTTCATTATCTTTATCTTTACCTTGTTCATTATCTTTTTCTGTCACATTTTATCAGTTGTAAGTCATTTTCAATCAAACATTAAAATCATATTGAAGGTCAGTTTTTAGGTGCTTTGACATAGTTCTGGCCTTCAGAAATATTTTGAAGGATTTGTATGTTTAACTACTTCAGCCCCAGAAGGATTTACCCCCTTCCTACCAAGCCCTTTTTTTGCGATACGGCACGGCATCGCTTTAACTGACAATTGCGTGATCGTGCGACGTTGTAACCTAACAAAATAGACGTCCTTTTTTGTGCTATAAACAAAAAAAGAGCGAATATTTTGAAAAAAAAAGCAATATTTTTTACTTTTTGCTATTAATATATAAAAAAAAAAATTTTTGCTCAGTTTAGGCTGATATGTATTCTTCTACATATTTTTGGTTAGAAAAAAAATAATAAGCGTATATTGATTGGTTTGTGCAAAAGTTAGTGCGTCTACAAAATAGGGGATAGATTTATGGCATTTTTATTATTATTTTTTTTAATTAGCAATTGGCAGTGATCTGCGATTTTTATCCTGACTGCATCATTGCGGCGGACAGATCGGACACTTTTGACACTATTTTGGGACCATTGGCATTTATACAGTGATCAGTGCTATAAAAATGCACTGATTACTGTGTAAATGTCACTGGCGAAGAAGGGGTTAAACACTAGGGGACGATCAAGGGGTTAAGTGTGTTCCCTGGGCATGTTCTAATTGTAGGGGGGGTGGGCTCACTAGAACATGACAGAGATCACTGCTTCCGATCACTGGGAGCAGTAGATCCCTGTCATGTTGCTAGGCAGAACAGGGAAATGCCTTGTTTACATAGGTCTGCCTCTCTGTGTAACGATTGTGGGCCACCTGCGGACATCGAGTCTGCGGGACTAGCGGGCACGCTCCCAAGGCGTGCGCGCCTGCTAGCAGCTGATGATGCAGCAATGTACGGGTACGTTGTTTTGTGCACCGTGCCACTTTGCCGACATATATCGACGTGAGCCGGTCAGCAAGTGGTTAAGGCGATGTGATTGTTTCCACTTAGATAATTACATTTCACTTACTCTTTCTGTTATAAATGATAAATAGAAAAATTATAAATCAAAGCTGCAGAGGTTAATTAGTCCTTTAGTTTCTGTGCAGGAGTCAGAGATTGTGTTTTGTTATTCCACGTATAGCTATTAATTAAGTCTTACATTTTTCAAACTCTTTTGGATCAGTCTGCTGGAGATGTAATTCTTTGGTGGTTTTGAAAGGTTCATTGAGTTCCATTTGTAAAAATATTTCCATTTTAGTAGGTGTTAAATATTACATGACTGATACTAGCTTCTATCAAGTCTCTAGGTACGTCTTGGGACAGTATATTAATGAAGGCTATGCAACTCCGCAGCACATTTTGCACTTGTAACAGTACATTAGGCAGTCCTATTTAGGCACGCTGGCTTCCAAATTAAAGAAACGCTCCATTACTCACAAAAACGAAAATTAGTAACACATATTGAGGTTTTTTTTAAAGAAATATTATGGGTTATAGGATAATAAAAGAACATCTCAAGACATTACACTCTATGATTACTATGCTGTCACCTAAAACTATGCATGGTATAGAAAAATAGTATATTAAGCATAACAATAATTTTGGGGGGGTTTTTTTGATGCATTTGGATCACCCTGTTCATCAACTAATTAATCAACTAACCAATTACTGTGATAATTATCAGACCATGTGCATTTAAACTAATGGCTTGTAACTGCGACATCTGGGTAGCAGTGCATTTTTGAATAAGTACATTTTTTTTTCATGAGCAAGCTTTGACACAAAGAAAACACAAATACCTTTTTGGGGTATTAAAGATTACTCTGAAAGATATGCCATTTGAGATAGACAGCTATGTTCACCTGACCCAATGTAAATGAATAAAGCAGAAATCCAGCCAGATAAAATAGCCCATTAACACATAAAATGTCAAAACCAGCTTTTGCTGCAATATTCAGCTTTAATCCAAATATTTCATCTGCAGTACATTTTTTTGTCCAGTACATTCCTACTAGTTGTACTTAGTCTAATAGCCAGTGTCATTCAATACCCTTCTTCTGAGCCCAGGTCTTCCTCATCCTTCCTCAGACTTTCAATATTTATATACATATATTATTGGTGAAACAACTAATGCATGAACCAGCTTTAAATAAACAGATGCTTACTCTACTTTTTAGCTAGAAGTATCATTAGATAAAGCATGCTGAATGTCATAAGAAAAATATAGGAGCTGCATTGATGGATGACCTCTTTACCAAAATGCCAGTTGACTAGTATTTACATCAAATTAACTTTTATACTTCAAATACGCCCAGCATCCTCACGCCATCATTTTTTTACTTACCTGTCCCAGCCCTTATAGATCTTCACTGTGCAGCTGTGTGCTGCTACTGCTAGGCCTCCTCCCAAACACGTCTTCTGTCAGGCCACACAGCAGTGAAATTTCCTTTCATTTTAACAGGCTGCACAGTGAAAAAGGAACTGTGAAAATTGGAGAGGGGTTATTAAAGGAACATACTCAAATTACTTTAGAAACAGTAGCTCAACAATGGAAAACTTTATATATTTCTTAAGATAGGTTTTAGATACAAATTTACTAACCACTTGATCTTTTATACTGTGTACACCTCCTATGAACCAGAGCAGTAAATAAACAAGCAGCAAAAAAGCTCTAAAATAAGCTGTCACGTACCTGGTTAAGGCCTAGCTGGCTAGAGGGCTTTCCTTTACACCTCCTGTCCTGTTTCTCCTGGAGGTGATGAAAGGATATAACAAGGCACAGCGTGGCACGGATGTCTTGCAGGAGATCCTGGCCAAAAGAACCTTGCAGCAGGTGCCGAGCAGCAGGTTTACTGATGAGCTGGGCGATGCAAAGACACAGAAGCAGGTGCAGACGCCGGGCAGCAAGCAGGCTGGCAAACAGGCAGATGTAGGATACTCTAGCACAAGGGCATAACTAGAAATCACAGGGCCCCATAGCAAAATGTTGTATGGGGCCTCCCCTGCAAACAGTCCCCCCCACAAAAAAAAAAAAAAATGAATTGTGCAAAACAGATGACAGTCTCCCACTCCCTTCCTACCTCCTGTCTAGACTTCAGAGCCTCCTCATGTGCCAAAAACGATGTCCCTTCACAGGCGCGCTCGAGCATTCTACCCAGCCCACTCTGCTCTGTGCTCCTGCCTGTCGGGACATGGCCGGACTTGCGGGGCCCAGGAGGCTTAACAGTAAACTTACATTCCTCATCCTCACCTGGACAATTTTTTTGTTGGTGGGCAGAGTATTATTAAAATTAGGGGGTGGACATTTGTTTGTAGGTGTGGCCTAGTGGGCAAAGTATGGGCTTGGTTAAATCGTACTATTGGGTGTGGCTTAAAGGGGCGTGACTCAAAGGGGTGTGGTTAGAGTCTGAGATGAACAAGGGATGGAGGGAGAAACAAAGAAAGAAAGAGAGAGGAAGGAAGGAAAAAAGAGGAATAAAGGGACAGCAGGCCCAGATCCTACACCACAATAGAAATATGTGTATTCCAGAAAGTTTAACAATCAGCAGATAAAGATATTCCAAACACCTTCTGTTGGAGCTTCAATCATCCCGTGACCATGATTGTTGTGGTGTCAGGATGATTGAAGTGCATTATTCATATTATTACATTGTAATATAAAATGAAATACTTCAGCCCCGAATGATCCACAATGGCTCAAAAGTGATATGGTCCAGAAATATTTAGACAGAATAAAGGTGGATAAAGCACCTGGACCAGATGGCATCCACCCACGGATCCTAAAAGAATTGAGCTCTGTAATTTCAAAGCCATTGTATTTTATTTTTAAGGACTCATTAATGACGGAAATAGTACCACTGGATTGGCACAGGGTGAACGTGGTGCCTATATTTAAAAAGGGAACAAAGTCTTTACCAAGTAACTATAGACCTGTTAGTTTAACTTCTATAGTCGGGAAGATACTGGAGAGATTAATAAAAGACCACATAGACGAGTTCTTGCTGGAAAAAAACATTTTAAGCAACAGACAGCATGGGTTCATGAAAGACAGAAGTTGTCAGACAAACCTGATTTCTTTTTATGAAGAGGTAAGTAAAACCTTGGACAGAGGCGTGGCTGTGGACGTGGTATACTTGGATTTTGCAAAAGCGTTCGATACAGTTCCCCACACACGGCTCATGTGTAAGGTAAGGTCTACAGGCTTGTAAATATCGGTTTGTAAAGGGATAGAAAACTGGCTAAATGACAGAATTCAGAGAGTAGTGGTTAATGATTCTTACTCTGAATGGTCTAAGGTTATCAGTGGTGTACCCCAAGGTTCAGTGCTGGGACCCTTACTTTTTAATATATTTATAAATGATAATGGGTCTGGGATCAAAAGTAACATTTCTGTCTTTGCAGATGACACCAAGCTATGCAGTGGAATAACGTCCTTACAGGAGGTCTCCAATTTACAAGCCGACATCAATGCTCTGTCTAATTGGGCGCCTATGTGGCAGATGAGGTTTAATGTTGATAAATGTAAAGTTATGCACTTGGGGGCTAAGAATATGCATGCATCATACATGCTAGGGGGGAGTACAACTGGGGGAATCCGTAGTGGAGAAGGATCTGGGGGTTTTGGTAGATCATGAGCTCAATACTAGCATGCAATGTCAAGCTGCGGTTTCCAAAGCAAGCAAAGTTCTTTCTTGTATTAAGAGAGGTATGGACTCCAGAGAGAGAGATATTATTTTGCCCCTGTTCAAATCATTAGTAAGACCTCATCTGGAATATGCAGTTCAGTTTTGGGCACCAGTTCTCAAAAAGGATATCGGGGAACTGGAGAAAGTGCAGAGAAGGGCAACCAAACTGATAAAAGGCATGGAGGAGCTCAGCTATGAGGAAAGATTAGAGGAACTGAATTTATTCACTCTTGAGAAGAGGAGAATAAGGGGGGATATGATCAACATGTACAAATATGTAAGGGGTCCATATAGTGAACTTGGTGTTGAGTTATTCACTTTACGGTCAACACAGAGGACAAGGGGGCACTCTTTACTTCTAGAGGAAAAGAGATTTCATCTCCAAATACGGAAAGGTTTCTTCACAGTAAGAGCTGTGAAAATGTGGAATAGACTCCCTCCAGAGGTGGTTCTGGCTAAATCAGTAGATTGCTATAAGACAGGCCTGGATACTTTCCTAAATGTACATAATATAACTGGGTACTAACATTTATAGGTAAAGTTGATCCAGGGAAAATCCGATTGCCTCTAGGGGGATCAGGAAGTGATTTTTTTCCCCTGCTGTAGCAGATTGGAGCATGCTCTTTTGGTGTTTTTTTTTTGCCTTCCTCTGGATCAACTGTGGGTATAGAATGGGTTGTACGATATTTTTTATTTTTATTTATTATTTCTTTTTTTTATGGTTGAACTGGATGGACTTGTGTCTTTTTTCGGCCTAGCTAACTATGTAACTATGTAACTCACCATAATGCAGAATCAGAATCAGTGGGAGCCCTGAGTGTGTCACTTGCCACGTCGCCTGCCACCAGATGCCATCAGGTGTCCCCAGCGGAGTGCTTCCTTACATCTCAGGTGTCCCTAGTGGAGTGCTTCCTTACATCTCAGGTGTCACTATCCCCAGCCAGTGGAGTGCTTCCTTACATCTCAGGTGTCACTTCCCCAGCCAGCGGAGTGCTTCCTTACTTCTCAGGTGTCACTGTCCCCAGCCAGCGGAGTGCCTCCTTACATCTCAGGTGTCACTTCCCCAGCCAGCGGAGTGCTTCCTTACATCTCAGGTGTCACTGTCCCCAGTCAGCAGAGTGCTTCCTTACTTCTCAGGTGTCACTGTCCCCCAGCCAGCGGAGTGCTTCCTTACATCTCAGGTGTCATTGTCCCCAGCCAGCGGAGTGCTTCCTTACATCTCAGGTGTCACTGTTCCCAGTCAGCGGAGTGCTTCCTTACATCTCAGGTGTCACTGTCCCCAGCCAGCGGAGTGCTTCCTTACATCTCAGGTGTCACTGTCCCCAGCCAGCGGAGTGCTTCCTTACATCTCAGGTGTCACTGTCCCCAGCCAGCGGAGTGCTTCCTTACATCTCAGGTGTCACTGTCCCCACCCAGCGGAGTGCTTCCTTACATCTCAGGTGTCACTGTCCCCAGCCAGCGGAGTGCTTCCTTACATCTCAGGTGTCACTGTCCCCAGTCAGCGGAGTGCTTCCTTACATCTCAGGTGTCACTGTCCCCAGTCAGCGGAGTGCTTCCTTACATCTCAGGTGTCACTGTCCCCAGTCAGCGGAGTCCTTCCTTACATCTCAGGTGTCACTTTCCCCAGCCAGCGGAGTGCTTCCTTACATCTCAGGTGTCACTGCCCCCAGCCAGCGGAGTGCTTCCTTACTTCTCAGGTGTCACTGTCCCCAGCCAGCAGAGTGCTTCCTTACTTCTCAGGTGTCCCCCCCCAATTTGAGCCCTCCTATATCTATAACAGCAGTGTCTCCGCTGCCATTACGGAAGGCCGAGGGGGGAACAAAATAGAGGCAGAGAAATAGAGAGGAGAAATTGAGCTACAGCACCGCCCACCCCCCCACCCCTTTCCACAGCAGGTCACAGATGACAGACAGACCAGGGCTGGGGGTGGGCGGAGCCACAGCTCTATTTCTATTGTAGCCACTCGGCAGGCTCCCTTCTCGTCTCTAACTCTGGTCTTCTGGAAAATGGCAGCCGGCGGAGGCAATATACTGTATATATTATATATAAAGATGTGCTCAGAAGTTTACATACCCTGGCAGAATTTATGATTTCTTGGGCATTTTTCCGAGAATGTGAATGATAACACAAAAACTTTTCTCTCACTCATGATTACTTACTGTTGGCTGAAGCCATGTATTATCAATCAACTGTGTTTACTCTTTTTAAATCATAATGAAAACAGAAATGATCCAAATGACCCTGATCAAAAGTTAACATACCCCAGTTCTCTTGCCCCTTTAACATCAATGACAGCCTGAAGTCTTTTGTGGTATTTGTGGATGAGGCTCTTTATCGTCTCAGATGGTAAAGCTGCCCATTCCTCTTGGCAAAAAGCCTCTAGTTCCTGTAAATTCTTAGGCTGTCTTGCATGATCTGCACGTTTCAGATCTCCCTAGAGTGGCTCAAAGATATTGAGGTCAGGAGACTGAGATGGCCACTCCAGAACCTTCACTTCATTCTCCTGTAGCCAATGACAGGTCAACTTGGCCTTGTGTTTTGGATCATTGTCATGTTGAAATATCCAAGTGCGTCCCATGCGCAGCTTCCTGGCTGATGAATGCAAATGTTCCTCCAGTATTTTTTGATAACATACTGCAATCATCTTGCCATCCATTTTTACCAAATTTCCCGTGCCTTTGTAGCTCACACATCCCCAAAACATGAGCGATCCACCTCCGGATTTCACAGTAGGAATGTGTACCTTTCATCATAAGCCTTGTTGACTCCTCTCCAAATGAAGCATTTATGGTTTTGGCCAAAAAGCTCAATTTTGGTCTCATCACTCCAAATGACTTTGTGCCAGAAGGTTTGAGGCTTGTCTCTGTGCTGTTTGGTGTATTGTAAGTGGGATACTTTGTGGCATTTGCGTAGTAATGGCTTTCTTCTGGCGACTCGACCATGCAGCCCATCTTTCTTCAAGTCCCTCTTTATTGTGCATCTTGAAACAGCCATACCACATGTTTTCAGAGTCCTGTATTTCACCTGAAGTTATTTGTGGGTTTTTCTTTGCATCCCGAACAATTTTCCAGGCAGTTGTGGCTGAAATTTTAGTTGGTCTACCTGAGGTTTGGTTTACACAGAACCCCTAATTTTCCACTTCTTGATTAGAGTTTGAACACTGATGATTGGCATTCTCAATTCCTTGGATATCTTTTTATATCGCTTTCCTGTTTTATACAGTTCAGCTACCTTTTCCCGCAGATCCTTTGACAATTCTTTTGCTTTCCCCATGACTCAGAATCAAGAAATCTCAGTGCAGCACTGGATGAAAGATGCAAGGGTCTGTTAGGAGTCCAGAAACTCATTGACCTTTTATACACACACACTAATTACAAGTAAACTGATCACAGGTGAGGATGGTTACCTTTAATAGCCATTCAAACCCCTTTGTGTCAACTTGTGTGCGTGTTATCAGGCCAAAATCACCAGGGTATGTAAAATTTTGATAGGATCATTTGGGTAGTTTTTGTTGTCATTATGACTTAAAAAGACTAAACACAGATGATTGATAATAAATGGCTTCAGCCAAACACTAAACATGAGTGAAAGAAAAGTTTTTGTGTTATCGTTCATATTCTCTGAAAAATGCCCAAGAAATCATAAATTCTGCCAGGGTATGTAAACTTATGAGCTCAACTGTATGTAATGATAGTGCAGTACTCTGGTTTTCTGTCACCATGGGTTCTCATGCAGGGTGGCGGAGGGGCCACACAGTGCTTGTCTAATACAGAGGAAACTGTTTCCTCAGAGTATGGACAGCCCTGTTTGGGACCTGGAGTATTCAGGCTTCATGGAGACATAGGAGGGATGAAGTCTTCAATCTTGCCTTCAGGTTTTGTGGACAACCAGCACAAAGATTGTGCAGGTATGTGCAGAGCTTTTATTACATGATGTGACAAGATATAGACAAAATGTAGTAATGCATTAAAGTGTTTGTTCACCAATGCCAGAAGTCTGCCAAGCAAAATAGGTGAGTTGGAAGCTCTGGTGCATGAGGAGAGCTATGATGTAATCGGTATTGCTGAAACTTGGCTTCAATCTTCACATATAAAATGTACAATAAATAACAGGTGTCGAGGAATAAATAATTAATTAAATAAATCAATTACATGCATCCAGCCTGTACCAATATTGTAGCAGCGCTTGGGTATCAGAACAAACTGATAAGGTGGAAAGAGTATCACTTAATAAATAAATAAATAAATAAATAGATATAAATATAAATATAAATATATAAATATAGCTATAAGGTGCGGTAGTATATAAAAGTATGAATAGATCAAACAATCAAATAATAATAATAATAAGTGAATCGGTGAGAGATAACCATTCAGCGATTGAAAAAAACAGTCCAGCTTTCTCCATACAGGATAAAATGATTCAGTGTGCCAAAAATCTGTTAAGTCCATCCACCAGTGCACTCCACCGCGTGATAGGAAGATTCCCCTTTGGGGATGCACTCACCAGAAATAAATAAAATAACGGCATATACACTGTCTCATCTAGGTGCTGCTTTAATCCTCTTTCGATTCTCCAAATATTCCTCCACCGCCTCTGATTCAATAGCTCCCCAGACAGGTCATATATTGAAAAAAAATTCACCACATAGCGTGATACTGCATAAACAATTTATTTACCCCCCTACTAGATTCAAGCAAAAAAAAAACCTTTGTACAATAAGCGTACCAGATCAGATATATAAATTGGCATTAGGATAAATGTAGGTCTGTGCACTATGCCTGAAAGGTGCCTTCCGGTCGCGCTCTTGCCGATTTCCGCTGTGTGGAGCGGTGTATCCAGCGTTCCGAGGGCTTCCTGGTCGGTGGCACGCAGGCTGGAGCGCACACGTCACTTCCTGTGTTCTCTGGTCTCCGTCCCTGACGTACGTTTCGTCCTATCGGACTTCCTCACGAGGGCGTGACCAGAGAACCGGAAGTGTCCCTTTTAAGGTGATGGACCGCTAGTCCAACCAATGGGCGCGCACGCATGGATGAAATAGGAGTTCTTACAGCGCCAATACGCCACGTCTGTTTTGATATATAAAAATGCTATTACGGACAGCTATTCCGAAATTATTAGGCAATAATCATATAGGTACAATATGGCAATAAGGAGCTGGGATATCGCACCTCATGGTTAACTTATGAAGATTCCTATCATGCATGCGCGTGCCTCCTTACATTCATTAACCCTTAAGTAATCAGCCTTGTCCCTGACAAAATCTGATTTAGAGTGTGGATCCATGAAAAGGAGGGCTATGGCTCGGTTATATTATGATAACAGCTGTGATCATATAAGTGTTGGATATAGTGCATATATATTAAAAACAAACAAATTTAATATACTCCTTGGAGTCTAAGTTAAAATATAAAATATACAAATGCGGATTTAAATGCATAAAAAAATCGCCTAAAAAATCGCATATAAAAACGCATATAGAAATTTGTATAGAAAATGGAAAAAACGCATTAAACCCCATAAATAAAAACAAATTAATAAATACCACTTATAAAACCACGAACGGGCCCGGGTAGAGAAGTATAAATATATAAAAATATAAAATATATTTATATAAAGGTATTTAAAAATGGCTAAAATATGTATTAAACCAAGGATAAAAGTATATTAAATCACCAAAGGTCTTTCTATCCCAATGAAAAAACGCTCGTAAGATGGTTGATATGTGTGTGGCCCAATGTACATAAATATATACAATCTAAATTATAGATTATAAAGGTACATGAGATATTGGTAAAAGTATGTGTGCCCACCACAGGGGATGAATGCGGGGTTCTAGATACTTTTCCTCACTGCAAGGGTGCCACAGTTGGTTAGCTCAATCCGTGTTATGGGGCTGCTAATGAAACTCAATCAGATGCAGATTCTGTGGTAAAGGGGTCTATGATCATAGACCTCCTTAAATGGAATCCACCCAAGTGCAAACGACATCATAACTCATGGAAAAAAAAAACACAAGATATAGCATCTAGTTGTGTACGAATAAACAAATAAATAAACTTGATTACATCAGAAAAAAATATATCATAAATTAAATGAAATAAAATCAGAGTCAATAAAATCATATACGACTCCAAATTATTGCAGAAGGGGTGGTTAAGTGTCACTGATAAAGCAATTAATGTCAGCTCTACATTTAAACCTCTAGGGGCGAGAACGTCAGTCAGAAAAATCCATTTGGTTTCTTTTTTTGACAATTCTCTTACCCTATGGATGCCTCTCCAATGAGGTTGGAGGTGTTCGATACCCCAAAATTCAAGGCCACTAGGATCGCTGTCATGTTTTAATTTGAAGTGTAAGGAAACGTTATGGTCTTTGTAACCCAGTTTGATGTTGTTGATGTGTTCAGCTATTCTTATACGCAAAAGCCTTTTTGTGCGGCCAATATACATATTGTGCGGCCAATATATTATCAAACCAATTGGAAACAAAAGTTTATTTCAAAAAAACTGACAGAAACAGCTATTTACCTATATCAAGTGGTCATCACCTAATGTGGTTAAGAAATATACCAAAGGGCCAAATAATGAGGGTAAGGAGAAATTGTTCAGAGGATGACAATTTCACTTGCCAATCGAAAATTTTAACAGATAGATTTGAGACCCGAGGATATGACCCGATCAAATTAAGGAAAATTGTTGAAGAAGAAGGCGCAATACCTCGGTCCGCCACCCTAGAAGAAAAAAACGTTAGTTCAGCCAACCACCACTACCCACAAAAATACCAACAAGGAATGGTCGTTCATCTCCGGATACCATGAACAATACAAAGAAGTAGAAACCATTTTCAAAAAACATTGGCATTTGTTACTATTAGATAAGAAATTAACCACGGCTTTACCTGATAACCCCCAATTTATTTATAGAAAGGCGACCAGTTTCGGTGATAGGGTGGTCAAAAAAATCATAGACCCCCCAAAAAAAACACCGACTTTCTGGGACAAGAATGGCTTTTATGCCTGCCGGAAATGTAAGGCCTGCAGGGAAGTGAGGAAACCTATAAGGGCACTTGATAAATTTGAAGCAACAGCAAATCATGCATCCTTTGATATTGAACAGTTTATTACGTGCAACATGATGTTTGTGGTCTATGCACTAAAATGTCCATGTGGCCTAATGTATATTGGCCGCACAAAAAGGCTTTTGCGTATAAGAATAGCTGAACACATCAACAACATCAAACTGGGTTACAAAGACCATAACGTTTCCTTACACTTCAAATTAAAACATGACAGCGATCCTAGTGGCCTTGAATTTTGGGGTATCGAACACCTCCAACCTCATTGGAGAGGCATCCATAGGGTAAGAGAATTGTCAAAAAAAGAAACCAAATGGATTTTTCTGACTGACGTTCTCGCCCCTAGAGGTTTAAATGTAGAGCTCGACATTAATTGCTTTATCAGTGACACTTAACCACCCCTTCTGCAATAATTTGGAGTCGTATATGATTTTATTGACTCTGATTTTATTTCAATTTTATTTTATTTCATTTAATTTATGATATATTTTTTTCTGATGTAATCAAGTTTATTTATTTGTTTATTCATACACAACTAGATGCTATATCTTGTGTTTTTTTTTCATGAGTTATGATGTCGTTTGCACTTGGGTGGATTCCATTTAAGGAGGTCTATGATCATAGACCCCTTTACCACAGAATCTGCATCTGATTGAGTTTCATTAGCAGCCCCATAACACGGATTGAGCTAACCAACTGTGGCACCCTTGCAGTGAGGAAAAGTATCTAGAACCCCGCATGCATCCCCTGTGGTGGGCACACATACTTTTACCAATATCCCATGTACCTTTATAATCTATAATTTAGATTGTATATATTTATGTACATTGGGCCACACACATATCAACCATCTTACGAGCGGTTTTTCATTGGGATAGAAAGACCTTTGGTGATTTAATCTACTTTTATCCTTGGTTTAATACATATTTTAGCCATTTTTAAATACCTTTATATAAATATATTTTATATTTTTATATATTTATACTTCTCTACCCGGGCCCGTTCGTGGTTTTATAAGTGGTATTTATTAATTTGTTTTTATTTATGGGGTTTAATGCGTTTTTTCCATTTTCTATACAAATTTCTATATGCGTTTTTATATGCGATTTTTTTAGGCGATCTTTTTATGCATTTAAATCCGCATTTGTATATTTTATATTTTAACTTAGACTCCAAGGAGTATATTAAATTTGTTTGTTTTTAATATATATGCACTATATCCAACACTTATATGATCACAGCTGTTATCATAATATAACCGAGCCATAGCCCTCCTTTTCATGGATCCACACTCTAAATCAGATTTTGTCAGGGACAAGGCTGATTACTTAAGGGTTAATGAATGTAAGGAGGCACGCGCATGCATGATAGGAATCTTCATAAGTTAACCATGAGGTGCGATATCCCAGCTCCTTATTGCCATATTGTACCTATATGATTATTGCCTAATAATTTCGGAATAGCTGTCCGTAATAGCATTTTTATATATCAAAACAGACGTGGCGTATTGGCGCTGTAAGAACTCCTATTTCATCCATGCGTGCGCGCCCATTGGTTGGATTAGCGGTCCATCACCTTAAAAGGGACACTTCCGGTTCTCTGGTCACGCCCTCGTGAGGAAGTCCGATAGGACGAAACGTACGTCAGGGACGGAGACCAGAGAACACAGGAAGTGACGTGTGCGCTCCAGCCTGCGTGCCACCGACCAGGAAGCCCTCGGAACGCTGGATACACCGCTCCACACAGCGGAAATCGGCAAGAGCGCGACCGGAAGGCACCTTTCAGGCATAGTGCACAGACCTACATTTATCCTAATGCCAATTTATATATCTGATCTGGTACGCTTATTGTACAAAGGTTTTTTTTTTGCTTGAATCTAGTAGGGGGGGTAAATAAATTGTTTATGCAGTATCACGCTATGTGGTGAATTTTTTTTCAATATATGACCTGTCTGGGGAGCTATTGAATCAGAGGCGGTGGAGGAATATTTGGAGAATCGAAAGAGGATTAAAGCAGCACCTAGATGAGACAGTGTATATGCCGTTATTTTATTTATTTCTGGTGAATGCATCCCCAAAGGGGAATCTTCCTATCATGCGGTGGAGTGCACTGGTGGATGGACTTAACAGATTTTTGGCACACTGAATCATTTTATCCTGTATGGAGAAAGCTGGACTGTTTTTTTCAATCGCTGAATGATTATCTCTCACGATTCACTTATTATTATTATTATTTGATTGTTTGATCTATTCATACTTTTATATACTACCGCACCTTATAGCTATATTTATATATTTATATTTATATTTATATCTATTTATTTATTTATTTATTTATTAAGTGATACTCTTTCCACCTTATCAGTTTGTTCTGATACCCAAGCGCTGCTACAATATTGGTACAGGCTGGATGCATGTAATTGATTCATTTAATTAATTATTTATTTCTCGACACCTGTTATTTATTGTACATTTTATATACGACTTCCTTTTTAAGCAGCTGCTACTAGTGCACCAACTCTGTGTTGCACATTTAACCAAGTATATATATATTCATTTATTGTTATACTGTAGAAATCTACCAAAACATACATTAAGACAGTTTATCCCTTTGAGCGCAGAGAGTTGTTTGATATAGGCGTGCCGAAATAGCAAACAACAACCTTATTTACATTTTCAATCTTCACATGACTGGGCTATTAATATTCCTGGCTATGCTATGTGATGAGTCTGAAGCATTATGGGTGGAACTGCATATAGATGTGCGTAGTTCAAAGTTAATCATTGGAGTTTGTTATAGACCACCCAATGTTAACGAGGAGGTGGAGACTCAGCTCCTTGCACAGATGGAAAGGGCTGCAAGGGCGGGGACGGTGATAATAATGGGGGATTTTAACTACCCAGAAATTGAGTGGAGTAATGGCACTGCTGGGACAGTTAAAGGGCAAAAATGTATAAACCTATTACAGGACAATTTTAAGGCCCCAACTAGGAATGACGCTCTGCTGCATCTGGTAATCTCAAACCATGCAGAGCTTATTACTAATGTTCAGA